>LR753368.1:361595-417756 GCA_902729485.2 Mus minutoides | reverse complement strand
AAGTACCCAAGGAGCTGAAGGGGTCTTCAACCCTATAGGTGGAAGAATAACCATGAACTAACTAGTACCCCCTGGGCTCGTGTCTCTAGCTGCATATATAGAAGAGGATGGCCTAGTTGGCCATCAATGGGAAGAGAGGCCCCTTGGTTATGCAGACTTTATATGCCCCAATACAGGGGAACGCAGGGGCCAAGGGGTGAGAGCGGATGGGTAGGGGAGCAGGGCTGGGAGGGGGGAGGGTATAGGAAACTTTCTGGATAACACTTGAAATGTAAATGAAGAAAATATCTAATAAAAATTGAAAAAAAATGATATTTATTAGACATTCTTGAACTAACTTATATCTCCAGTATATGCGATACATATATAAAGATTGTTTGTAAACAGCTGTGTAAAGGTTTAGTAAAACATGATGAACTTTTAGTATGGATAAGATCATTTGTTTAGGTAAACAATTGCTGCTTTTAAATAGATGAAGACAGGGTATCTCTGATACTAAGCCTTTTATGTTTGGCATCATTACCATGGTCTGAGTTTGTTCTTTGTTGAGTATAACATGGTAAATAAAAAGTTCACTGGGTACACAGGAGTGCTTACTTGAATGTTAGAAAATCAAAATGTGTTCCAGTCCATACAAAGATGGTGTATTGTCCTGACATAAGCTGGAATTTATTTGTTAATTCAAAAGTTGACCTTTTAATTTTCTGCCATCTTCACACATCTATATAATTAATTTTAGCTGTTTTCACTTTCCATTCCACTCTTTCATGCACCTTTCACTTCAGCTGAGACCCTTTTCCTCAACAGGGTCCTTCCTACTTTGATGGTAACATTTTTTGTGTAGTCTTATATGTTTAATTAGGGTTTCTTGCCTGAGCACACATAAAAAGTTGGGGTTGTTGTTTGGTTGGTTGGATGGTTGATTTTTTGTTTGTTTGTTTTACTGGACAAAGGGAAATTAAGTGGCTACACCAACAACTTTGGCTACCAGCAGAATCTCACTAAGTATAGACACACTCCATAATCATTTTGGTGAAAACAACAACAACATCCACCGAATTGCTGAGTGGCTGTTGTAGCTATCCCACAATGAACTAGAAATAGCTACTGTTTTGTCGTAAAACATAACGCTTCTAAGAGACCATTAGAAACAACAGCATTAAACTTACTTTATTATTTTCTTGGAACTTTCAATATAAGTGGTAGATTTGTTAAAAATATTTAACGTGCCAATGGTAATAAATACATAGTATTTACAGTGGAGTTTTTATTTGTGCTTTTGTTGTTAGTGTGTTCCTTTTGAAATGTCTGCCATTATGTTAATGTGGTTGATATGTGGTCTGGCAAAGCTGGAGATTTGAAGTGATATTGGCACTGTCTCTCCTTCCTTCATCTCTCCTCCATCTCCTTTTTCCTTCTTTTCTCCTTCTGTTTAGTCCAGAGATGTTGGTGGCTTAGTTTGTGTGGAATCAATGGACATAAGAGGGAAGTACATGAAACTGAAAACTACTTAATTGGTGATATGCTAGTATTTACTTATACACTGTTGATAGATAAAGAATACAGATGAAGTAAATCAAAATAACAGTATTCTGGGTTGAATGATTACATACTGGAAAACACTATTTGCTCAGGTAGAGAAGGAAAGGATTTAGAGATCCCCCTAGTAATAGAGCAGGCGTGTTTTATTTTGAATTTAATATTTTTATTTCAAATATTATCTTATAATTTTTATGTCAACACGTATTTATGAGTGTGTATATATGTCATAGAAGTCAGAGGACAACTTGAGAGAATCCTTATCCTCCTTTTACGGGGTGGATCTCAGGGACAGACCTCTAGTTATCCATCTTGGTGACTGGGTTTTATAGCAATATTTTCCTGGGTAGTTAACAGAAAATCTTCAATGTAAAATTGTAGCATATGTCTGATTATTTGTCACCCAACTCCACAGAACTGTCAAATGGAGCATTTGGAAATGACAGTCATCTAATCAACATGTGTGCCACTGATTTAGAATTCACTGATTGTTAACACAGAAGTGTCTTTCCTGCTTGATAAAGGTCATGCTGTCACATAATTCTTGTCTGCAAAGCAACAATCACTGAAAGGTGAATGTTTGAGAAAGAATAGGGTAGTATGAAAGTTACAGGCAGATGTATGGATATATGTACAGAGCTGGGAACATAATTGGGAAACACTTATACTCCATTTTTCTTTTGTTCAGTCCTGACTCACACACAACTTATTGAAATAGAAAACAAATTATTTTAATTAAGGAATTTAATTAAGAAGTGTTGGCTTTTTGTCTACGGATTTTTTGGTGCAAAATTCTCATATTTTTAGAATATTAGCCATCGTTGTTTTCTGAGTGAATGTCTCTGAATTGAAAGGAAAATACAATTTAGAAAGGAAGTTCTTTAAGTTTTAAAATACTCTTCATATATATGATCCTGAAGAAATAATATAGTTTGTTACAAGCTGATTTTATTTTAAGCAGTAAGGTGGTTTACATTCAGGTAAACCACTCATACATCTAAAATAAAAATAAATATTTTAAAAAGAAAAAATTAAAACAATATGTCTATCATCCACTTGGGTTTGGCCCCATACCCCAAAACATTTGAGCAAAAAAATTTGTTCTCTGTGGGCTTAAAAAATGATACTCATTTAGGAGGGGATATGGATGTTGGTATGGACTTGGGATGAGTTTGGGGAATGGTAAGTACGATCAAAATATACTGTATAAAATTCTCAAAGAATTACTAAAATATTTTTTATTTAGATGACATTGAGTTGGGAGAAGAATGTAGTTAGGGATAATCTGGAAGGAATAGGAGGTGAATCATGGACATAAGCAAAATTAATTGCACTCATGTGTGGAATTCTGAAAGGTTAAATTAAAATTATTTTTTAAAAGTAACAAGGTCAACTTTAGTTGGTAACTTATGATGAATCTTTTGGGATCCCCTTGCCACCTTCATCCAACCTCTGTGAGTTAAAAGTGTTCCATGGTCATGGGGTAGCCATAACTTTCCCACCATCCATCCTCAAAGAGTCTGTATTGTGTACTGTCTTCATCAGAATCCTCAAATTTTGTTATTCCTTTTCTCTTTTCTCTCTTTTGTGTGTCTGCGGTGGAATTTCCCATAGCTGCATTATCCATGATCATATAATAGTTCTGACATAATAGTTCTGACAGTTAACGGGATTTATGCTTGTGTATTTTTGTGTTTCATGTATTTTTCTTTTTTCTTTTTCTTTTTCTTCTTTTTTCTCTTTCTTTTTCTTTTCTTTTTTTGGTTTTTTGAGACAGGTTTTCTCTGTGTAGTCCTGGCTGCCCTGGAACTCTCACTCTGTAGACCAGGCTGGCCTCAAACAGTTTCAATTTTAATAGTGAATGTGTTGCTTAGTTATGAATATAACCTGAAGGATTAAGAACATTTTAGAATCTTGATTGATTTTTTTTTTAGTATAAAAAATTCTGACCAAAATATTAAAAACCTTTGGTGCAGGCTACTGCAACATGTTTTACAGCTGGAATTATTAGATTCCACAGGATAAATTATTCCCTATTATTTCTGCTCTTCAAATTTTGATCACTATTTAAATTTATGAAAGCTGTCCTACTGATTATCCTTAAAATAAACAATAAGAATTTTTAATAAGATAAAACTAGATGAGCTGGGTGTGGTGGCGCACGCCTTTAATCCCAGCACTTGGGAGGCAGAGGCAGGTGGATTTCTGAGTTCGAGGCCAGCCTGGTCTACAAAGTGAGTTCCAGGTCAGCCGGGGCTACGCAGAGAAACCCTGTCTCGAAAACAAAGAAACAACAACAACAACAACAAAAAAGATAAAACTAGATGAATTCTGTGTAGTTCCTAATATACAATTGATAATAATCTAGTCTTAAGGGTGTTTTTTTTTTTTATTGTTGGTTTTGTTTTGTTTTTTTTTTGGGGGGGGGTTCTGTTGTTGTTGTTGTGTTTTGGGGTTTTGTTTTTGTTTTTGTTTACCAAGACAGGTTTCTCTGTGTACCTCTGGCTTTCCTGGAAGTATTTTCTTAACATCCTTATATATCAAGTTTCTGCTTTCTTGAATGTAGGTAGTCTTAACCATAGCCCACAGTTAAGATAAATCAGTTAAGGCATGCAAACCACTGGTTCATATATGCTGGCATTAAAATATTAACAATTAGATTTGACTGTTATTTATTCACTCATTTGTCTGAAAAGTAATAAGAAATTAAATTTAAACCAGTATCAAAATTCCTTCTATAGTATACCCATGGTTTATCAATTGTTAGGATTTTCCCCTTTGTAAGACTAAATGGTATCCTCTTGCTGTGTCTGTCTCTCTCTCTGTGTATGTATGTATGTATGCATGTATGTATGCATATATGTATGTGTCTGTTCCTTATTGTCACCTGCTAGAAGACTCTTAGATATAGGTTGATTTATTATATTGGAAATAATAACAAAATCCTAAGATTGAGTATTGCCTATCTATCTCGATATAGATATACGTTTTTTTTTCCTTGCATCCCAACTTGAAAATTGTGTTTGTTCATTACATGACTAGAGTAAAACTGTGGTACCTGTGATTTTTTTCAGTTATCTGATTAAATTAGTTAAATAGAAGATAATAGAGTAGCAACAAGCTTTGACTAAGCTTCTTTGACTAAGAACAATTAAGAATTTGTTGTCTGCTTGGGATATAGATGGAGTAATTTGATATGTAACTTTAGGTTTTCTGCTAACTCTAGAAAACAGGTAGACATTGAATTGTTTACCATATGTCATCTTCAATTACCTCTAAGTGTTAGTTATTGAGACAAAAGTATGTTTTCAAATTTTGAATATTGATGTATATTCCCATTTACAATCCTAGGATTGGTGTTAAAAGAACTAAGAATATAAACAAATGAACTTGTGTTTCTGTCAGGTCTAGTTTGATGAGGATAATGATTTGTGACATGAACCTGAAAACGCTTCTATAATTGACATAGTCCAAAGTAGCAATTTGATTATAGAACTTGCAATTGCGGATTTCCCTTAAACTAATTCCATCTGGGGAATGATGTCATGGTGCCTCTCTGTATATATCTCCCATGTTTATAAAGAGGAAGCAGTAACCACTAATATTTTACATGTGAAGATCCGAATTGTTCACTTGGACTGCTTTCATGTTCAGAAAACTCATAATTCAACCAGGGAAAAGGGGTGCTGCAAGATATAACCCTAGGAATCTTTCAATTCTCTTTTCAATTCTTTTTCTATAATTGGAGATGTAATTCAAAGAAGGTACTATTGTTATTGCATGCCACCACCAAAAAAGTTTGGTGGCAGCTAAGGCTTAAATTTCAGTATCAGATGAAAGTCAGTAAAAATATCTATTTGGCCCAATTTCAGCATGTGCCCAAATGGAAATTCAGACTAGATTGCCACCTCATGAAATGCTTCCAGTTTATAATGTCCCCAGCAAGGTTTGCAGAGTAAGTGCAACATCATTAGCTGTAAGTATAATTAATAAACTCACTGGTCTGAGAATTTGGAAATACATGAAATACTGAGTTTCTTTTTCCCTAGATGATAGTATCCATGCCTTTGAATTTTAATTTCACCTAATGATTTTAAACATCTTTTATTATGATCTAAGTGTCTATTGGGATTTTAATATATATTAAAGCTGTACATGTGGCCTATGAATACTTCAAAACAATGTCTCTATGATTGATCTCATAATATTTGTTTCATAAACATACAGTGTATACTTTGTAACTTCAATTTAAGTCTTGTTGGTACTTTGTACCTTCAATTTAAAGATGTAGGCAGTTAACTTTGAGCAGTATCTCTACATTTATTTTTCTAGTTTGCAACCCATGCATCCTGCTCTTCTGTCATTTAAGTACTTATTACTTTCTTCTCCATCTTTACTTCCACATTAAATATTCGTTTTCTTTAAACTGTCCCCTAAATATTGCTTTCTCCTAAACTTTCTTACTTTAAAGTCATATATCATTATGATAGAATTTCTTCAATGATTTCCTTCCCAAAATATTTTGAACATTCACCATATTTAGCACATTAATAGAGTAGAAATGGAATTGTTATATTTTATTTAATCATAGTCATCCTGTGAGGCAATTCAATACTGCATTTTATAGCTGATGAAGCTGAGTTTTAAAGAAGGAAAGCAATTTGCCTTGGGTCACCCCAGATTATAAATAGAAGCTCATTATTTGAGCCTGCTTGGTTGTACCTTTCCTATTGACTTTTATCACTTTTGTGGTCATAGCCCATCATGTTCTCTTGTGACTCTGCTTTACACTATCAGATACTTGCTATATTGAGAGAGACCCCTTCAATCTCTCATTGGCAACTCTGCATGGCTTATCTCAAACATGTCTTAAACCTCCCTTAATTTCATCATATTTCTTCTGTAGTACTTGTAAATTTTCATTATTAACAATAGAAATACTTTGTTGCACTCATTTTTGTACTTTTTAGTGTAATGATTGCTCTCTTAACAGCCTGAGCACTTTCTAAGGAGAAGAGCTATGCCTTTTTAGTTATTCATATTTAAAACATAGAAGTAGGAGCAATAAACACATGCCTAGATGGATAATTATTGAATAAAGCAATCTCAGGAACCATAATTTTCCTAATTATGCAAAACTAAAATGTCAGCAGACAATTTTGTTTTGTATTCCCAATTAGAATGTAAGTATTGCGACATGTTTTTATATGATTTATTCAGTAGTGTCTCTGTGTTTAAAACTGTGCCAGTATGATAAAAACAATAATTCTACAAGTACACATAAAACAAATTTTACAACATTTTTGATCCCCAGAATTTCAAATAAAAGGTGAGTCTTTTTTCCAAAGTCTGTTTCATCCATTTAGAGCAGTTTAGCTATTAAGGCTTTCATTGACAGGGATGTGTTTAGTATTATAACTTGTATTGGGATGAAAAGATATGATCCAAATTACTTCCTTTTTGGTGACTATTGACCATGCCAGTGTAGATTCTTTTATGAGATATACTGGTGATTAAAAAATCAGGTATTTGGCATCCTGTTAAAACTTAAGGGCACCAGATTCTTTTTAACTTGCCTGAGTTAGTATGTGTTCACATTATGGGTTAATGGTGTGACAAAGTCATAAAGGGGATATGGCAAACATACTGTGGGATAGCATAAGTTCTGTCATGTGCAAATTAATATCAACTTTTAAAAAACAAAGGCATGTTCTTCAAATTATGAACTACTTACATTTGTGTTTTCTGAATAGATAAATTTAATACTGAACTCCAATGATCTGTAGAATTAATAGTTTCTTTAATTTCTGCTATTATTTTCTACTATAAAAGTGTAGGCGAGGTAACATTGTTAGCTTCTCGATAGATTATCTTAAGATTATTTGCAAAATTTAGGTTAAAAAAACAAATGAATTTTTGGTGTTAAATAAAAGCTATGGTAAGGAGTGTATAATTAAGTATTGTTAAAATATTACATATAATATATGCATATATATGCCAGGTTTAGGTAAAATAATTATATCTTGAGGAAGAAACAACTATTAATACTAAAATAATATAATATTTTCTAAAGCCCTGGCTTGTGATTTATTTGGTAAGGCCAGGTGTAGCCATGCTCACCTGGCACTCACTTTACACTGAATTTCATCACCAGTATCATTAAAGTATAAACTTTTGGGCAAGTAGCCTTGCTTATAGATGTTCAAAACATTATAGTGGAATGGTGGTTTAATCTGAGAACTAAAAGCACTCATTTAAAATGCCTTATCAGGGTGTCAGCACATTTATAAAGTGTGCTTCTTTTATTCTTTATTAATTCTTTCAGTGCTCCGTTCTTTGTAGCCATAGTCAGAATGAGAAGTTGTAACTTACACTCTCAAAGATAAAGCTGACAGTGAAATCAGTTAACCTATGTTATGTAACTTGTAAAAGTCCCAAATTTCTGGCTGTGTTGTAGCCTCTACAATGAGTTAAATTGTCCAGAACAAATAAGGTAGCAAAGGGTTGCTACATCCACTCCAGTAGCAACCCAAGTGACAGACTGAAAAGTCTAGGCGCGGTCCCAGGGCAAAAAGCTCAGGGAAACTTAGTCTCCTGTAATTGTGGCATCCTGTACAAAGAATCCTCCAACATCCTTGCATTAGTTGGTAAACAAATCTGTGTGCTTTCCCCTAATATTGCTTCATTATAAGTGCTTCTAAGAATTCATATTTTAACATATAGCTAAGTTAGATTCTAGGTAGCCCTTGATCCATCCTTGAGCATGTATAGCTAAGTCACTGCCCTACACAGCAATTCATCACTACCTAGGAATAAGGAAGTTTGTGACCTGAGAAGGAACCAGACTAGATACATAGAACTATAGCTAGCTGAGTTACACCCAGATACAAGTATTTACAATGGCCTAGGGGGAAGGTGGACTATAACAAGGGCACGAAGCCCTTGCCCCTGGCTTCTAAGTTTAAGCTGACCTCAGGTGGAATTGTTTTTGATCCCAGTTGTTAACCTTGAATTTTATCCCAGTTGGTTCTCGCCAGTCCTTCCCCTCTTGTATTACTGTTTTGTTATCCTACTGGTGTGTCACCTAACTTCCCCATTTTCTTCTGTATAAAAGTCTGATGCTCAATTTGACACATACATTCAGATCCACAGTCCCTTGTGTCTGTTTGTCACTCGCTGAAACTTTGCCCACTTCCTCAAGAGAACTTGACCCATGCAGACAAGGGATCCAGAGGGTCTGCGGCAAAGGGTAATGATGAAAGAAAGAGAAAAAACCTTGCAATTTAAAAAGCAACACAGCCATTGTAGTTAGCTCAGCACAGCAATATGATGAGATACATCAGATAGCTATTTATATGTCATAATTTACTGTTTTCTCTAGTGGGGTTCAATGAAAGGCTTCTTATTGAGAATTGGTTTGAGTGAAAGAAAATCAAAGTGTCATTTAAATTTGCATTATATAGAAAGACACTTGCACAAGACATTTAGGAGACTGAGACATAACTGAAAGTCTTCCAGAAAGACTTTAATTTACCAAAACAAATCAATTGCTAATTATCCAAGTAACCAAGTGAGCAAGGTGTTCTTGATACTTTCTTCAGAAGTATTATAGAATGACTTGATAAAGACAAAGCTGAATATGATTCTTTACAGTTAAGCACCTGTAGTAAAGACAGAACTCTGTCCTGATTTATTTCTTTCCAAAGTTCATCCCTTAGAAACTTAAAATGTACACCCACTTGCTATTAGCATATTTAGGTAGAGCCTGTAGGTAGTAATTAGGATTTGAAGATTGGAGCCCCAGTGTCATAAGGTAGCATGCTTTCTAACAGGTGATAACAGGTGATACCTTTTGCCAAGAAAGCTCTCATCAGATAGTGATGCCATGAGGACTTACAACTCCTCCTCCTCCTCCTCCTCCTCCTCCTCCTCCTCCTCCTTCTTTTTCTTCTTCTTTGGTTTGTTTTTTGTTTTTTTTTTGTTTTGTTTTTCGAGACAGGGTTTCTCTGTATAGCCCTGGCTGTCCTGGAACTCACTCTGTAGACCAGGCTGGCCTTGAACTCAGAAATCTGCTTGCCTCTGCCTCCCAAGTGCTGGGATTAAACGCATGCACCACCACGCCCAGCTGAGGACTAACTTCTGTTTATTATCAATCACCCAGTCTTAGACATTTTGGTATAGAAACAGAAAACCAACTGTCAGGTGATGTCAATGATTCCAAACATGATTGAGTTATTGTAAGTAAAATTGGTGATTGATATTTTTTGCAGAATCCCAGATTTGCCTATTTATGATCACCACAACTGTTATCACCAATTTTGAGAATGAATACTAAATAATGAAAAGTCCTATGACAAAGTAAGTAGTTAGAAGATTTCATAATGTTTATTAATTCCAAGAAATAGTAGAAACATGACAGACTGAAAGACATTTAAACAAGAATACCAAGCTAACCATTCAACTGATCATCAGATTAAGCTCCCAAATCTCATGTGGAACCTGGGTTCAAATCATGGTAAAAGGATCTCTTCTTCTTCTCTTATGCCTAAAGAAGAATAGAGACATAGTGTTCTCTTTTTTCAGGCAACAATATGGAAAGAGCAATGACTTCAAACTGTGGGATGAAAAACCCATCTTTAGTGGAAATATATGTTTAGTGGGCTCTTGGCACATGGCAGAGACTCATGTATGTCTCCTATTTAGACCTATTATAAAGTTATAAATCCTTGTCTCAGTGTCCCTTATTTATAGGAATCCCTCCATAAGTTTCTGATAGAAACTTTCAAATGTGTGACTATGATAATGAGTTGAACTATATGTGCAAATGTAAGTAAGGTATTGCAAGGACAATTTCAACTGAAATTGGCCCTTTCTAGTCCAACTTCATCTTCCTAACACTTCTGTTTCACAGAGTACTGGGATGTCTAATAAATGATTTAGGGATCTGCCACTGAGAAAGTTGACTTGAAGAATTTAGTTGCCTCTCACTGAGATATGATTTGAAGCTTTGAGTGTGTTGTTAAATATCAAGTTATACAATGATGCTGCTGTTATGAAGGAATACAACCATGCTCAGCTTCATAGGCACATGTCATGTTTGAATTATATTATGCCTAGCACTTGAAAAGGTCCTGTAGTGGTTTGAATGCCTCTACCATACTCTTAAAATGTAAATCTTTTTTCCAACAAAGACTTTATGCATTATATCACTACTTTAGGCAACAAATAGTTCTTCACAGATGTAGGTATAAGTTTAGAGGATAAACCACACTCAGCTCATTCTGAGCATATTTCAGACATGGCTCTTATTTATGTGTTTGATGATCTATTGAACTACTGAGTACTTTTCAATAATTGTTTGAATTCTTTTTATGGCTATTATTTATACATAAATTTTGACCTTTATTATTTATATATAATTTTGACCTTACAAAAAGATGTTAAGTTTAATAAGATAATCAGGATACTGTAAAGCAACTAAAAACTTATTTCATGAGGAAACACATATTTCCATTTATTTAAAATAAAAATTCAGAGAATTAGTGAGGAACTTGGATGGAAAAATGGTTCAGAATTACTCAAAAGTTGTCAAAGGAATATTGTTACTGAAAAGGTCAATGACTATTTGGAAGACTCCTGTATTTAAGACATATGCTTGTAAGTTTTAACTCAATTTACTCATGAATGAAAATTCAGATAAATTTTAAAAGTAATAAAAGTATTTAAGTATCTAAAGATTAATAGGAAAGAATTATTTTTTTTCTAGTCACATCAAAAGTAATGAAAGAATTTTGTTGGGTTGCTGAATAAGTATGCTTTTGACTTAAGCAAATGTTGAAAAACAATAGTTTATTCACATAATTAGATATACTTGAGTATTGCATATACATACACGCATACACATGAACAAATATAATTAAGTAGTGCACAAATTTGAATTGACCTGAAACTTTATAATTAATTAATATATAAAGAAACTTGATATAGTTCCTAAACTGAATAACATGGTAAAATATATCTGATTTATAATACATAGTAAAACTAAAGGAAGTCTATCTATATTTTTATTGCTTATTAGAACTATAAAAAGCCTTTTCAGAGTTGAGAGTGGGTTATCTTTTTCAGCTGTAAAAAATATGAAATGTTATGTTGTCATATAAAAGAGCTATCAAAGGTTATATAAACAAAGAAGTATCAAACATATTGAACAGTAACAATTAGAAAAATTATTTTTTCTGTATCTGGTGATATTGGTAGTTTTAAGCCACTTAAAATTTATAATCATTTCTGACTTACTTTATCATTTTGAGTAACTCTTTACTATGGAGATCTAAGGCATACACTATTCATAAGTATCCTTTAACCTAATTCCTTCTTTATGAAGTCCAGATACCTGACTATTGAGTTGAGGATCTGGTTCTAGCAGGTAACTTTTATATTAACTTGTAACATTCATTTATTCTTTTTTTTTGGGGGGGGGGGGGAGACAGGGATTCTCTGAGTGTCCTGGAACTCACTTTGTAGACCAGGCTGGCCTCGAACTCAGAAATCCGCCTGCCTCTGCCTCAGGAGTGCTGGGATTAAAGGCGTGCGCCACCACCACCCAGCACGTTCATTTATTCTACTGAGATATTATCAAATGTCAGTCACTCCCTAAGGTCTTAATCAGTTGCAATCAGAACAGTCATCTTTGGAGAGTTCATACTCCATGCTATGGAAAATCAGGAGGAATTCATAGGAAGATCTAGGACAGGGGTTTGATACTTCTCCCTGACCTATGTATGTTAGGTGATTGTGCACAAGACCTGCATACCGTGGGCATTTTAAATGACATTTTAGAAAATTCTCTGCCACTTCAGAATGCGTAGTGCTGCAAAGTCAGACACAGTGATCAATTTCTTCATTTCCTCTTAGAATATTTCAGTTTATAGTCATTTTAGTAGACACATGTATAAGTTTTACTAACTTTACTAAGAGATACTGTTTTTGTTTAGGGAGAGTTGATATAATACCAATGCTGGCTACTGGAAGTGACAAAGGAGAAAGGCAGATTAATAGAGATATTTTATAGTTGAACTGATCAATACAATTGTTTCCAATTGCACCTTATAAGTCTACAGATTCTAGGAAGTATTTTTATCCTGTTTAGAATTGATGTTCTTAAGCTAGGCGATGGTGGCATAGGCCTTTAATCCCAGCACTTGGGAGGCAGAGGCAGGCGTATTTCTGAGTTCAAGGCCAGCCTGGTCTTCAAAGTGACTTCCAGGACACCCAGGGCAATACAGAGAAATCCTGTCTCGAAAAACAAACAAACAAAAACCAAAACAACAACAACAACAAAAGAATTGATGTTGTTATCACTTCTGTTTTGAGGAATTACTCTTACCCTATATATAGCATCATGGTTTAAAATTAGATAAAGGTTAAGACTTTTATGCTTAGGTTCTACATTTCTCCTCAGTACAATTGAGAGTGGTTTAGAAAAAAGTCCTAGCTCCTATTTGCTTTCAATCTAATTGTTTGAACATGTCCCCTGACAAAAATATAGCTCTCTTTAGAGAGTATAAAGAACAAGGGTCAGAATCAAACAGTTCTGCAGGCTCTGTTCCTTCAATTAAAATAATAATGTAAAAGTCTTTTGAAAACCACAATGTAGTACATGACAAAATTTTCACTTGGGGTTCATGAAGTCTTTTAAAGTAATTGTGTATAAAGTACTCACATCTTCCTCTGGTATTTTATTTGTCTTTCTACTACCTTATAAACTGCTCTATCTGAATTAGTCAGACTAACCTTTACAAATAAAAATTGAATTGGTTATTCCTCTTCTTAAGATTTTATAATGATTCGCCTTTATTATTTAATGAGATGTAAATGTCTTGTGCTTTGCCTATTCTGGGTGAATTTCACGCTGGTCTTTTACCATCATGCTATTTTCTAACCCAGCTATATTCTCCTGGTTTTAGAAAAAAAAAAAGAAGTTTTCAACAGCCAGATTTATATGATTTCTAGAAATCATATTTTGATATTGTCTCTTCTCTAAAGATGGACATTCTCTAAAATACTTATTTACAACATGTCTAATAGTCATGTTCTTTCTCAATATTTTATGTTTTCCCAAAGCACTGATCAAAACATGGAATTTTAAGCTAGATGAGAAGCACATGACTTTAATCTGAACACTTGGGAAGTAAGCCTAATCTACAGAGCAAGTGTTAGAAAAGACATGGATGCATAGGAAGTGCCTTTCTTAAAAACAAACACATAATTCAAAATGTGTTTATGTTGGCTTCCTGTTCATCAACTCAACAAATTAATTTCGCACATCTATTGTATTGTACATGACATTGGTGTAAAAGACAAAATTTCTGATGAAATCTAAGTTGATTTTTTTTAAGTTTATAAATGATTTTTTATTAGATATTTTCTTAATTTACATTTCAAATGCTATCCCGAAAATCCCCTCCCCCCTCCCCCTCCCNCCCTCCTCTCCTGCCCACCCACTCCCACTTCTTGGCCCTGGCGTTCCCCTGTATTGGGGCATATAAAGTCTGCAGTACCAAGGAGCTTCTCCCAATGATGGCCAAGTAGGCCATCTTCTGCTACATATGGAGCTAGAGACACGAGTTCTGGGGGTTCTGATTAGTTCATATTGTTGTTCCTCTTCTAGGGTTGCAGACCCCTTCAGCTCCAGGGGTTCTATCTCTAGCTTCTCCAATGTGGGCCCCGTGCTCCCTCTTATGGATGACTGTGAGCATCCACTTCTGTGGGAGTCAGCTATATCAGGGTCCCTTCAGTAAACACTTGCTGTCCTATGCAATAGTGTCTGAGTTTAGTGACTGATTATGGGATGGATCCCCGGTGGGTTAGTCTCTGTATGGTCCATCCATTCATCTTAGCTCTAAACTTTGTCTCTGTAACTCCTTACATGGGTATTTTGTTTCCTATTCAAAGGAGGAATGAGGTATCCATGTGCTGGTCTTCCTTCTTGATTTTCTTGTGTTTTGCAGATCGTATCTTGGGTATTCTAAGTTTCTGGGATAATATCCATTTATCAGTGAGCGCATGTCCAATGACTTCTTTTGTGATTGGGTTACCTCACTAAGGATTATGTCCTCCAGATTCATCCATTTGCCCAAGAATTTCATAAATTCATTTTTTTAATAGCAGAATAGTACTCCATTGTGTAAATGTACCACATTTTCTGTATCCATTCTTCTGTTGAGAGACATCTGGGTTCTTTCCAGCTTCTGGCTATTATAAATAAGGCTGCTATGAACATAGTGGAACATGTGTCCTTTTTACCAGTTGGAACATCTTCTGGGTATATGGCCAGGAGAGGTATTGCAGGATCTTTCGGTAGTACTATGTCCAATTTTCTGAGAAAACGCCAGACTGACTTCCAGAGTGGTTGTACAAGCTTGCAATCCCACCAGCAGTGGAGGAGTGTTCCTCTTTCTCCACATCCTCGCCAGCATCTGCTGTCACCTGAATTTTTGATCTTAGCCATTCTGACTGGTGTGAGGTGGAATCTCAGTGTTGTTTTGATTTGCATTTCTCTGATGATTAAGGATGTTGAACATTTTTTCAGATGTTTCTCAGCTATTCGGAATTCCTCAGTTGAGAATTCTTTGTTTAGCTCTGTACCCCATTTTTAATGGGGATATTCATTTTTTCTGGAGTCCAGCTTCTTTAGCTCTTTGTAGATGTGGGATATTAGTCCCCTATCAGATTTAGGATTGGTAAAAATCCTTTCCCAATCTATTGGTGGCCTTTTTGTCTTGCTGACTGTGTCTTTTGCCTTACAGAAGCTTTGCAATTTCATAAGGTCCCATTTGTCAATTCTTGATCTGACCAAACAGGCCATTGCTGTTCTGTTTAGGAATCTTTCCCTATGCCCACACCTTCAAGGGTTTTCCCCACTTTCTCCTCTATAAATTTCAGTGTCTCTGGTTTTATGTGGAGGTCTTTGATCCACTTAGACTTAAGCTTTGTACAAGGGGATAAGAATGGGTCAATTCCCATTCTTCTACATGATAACCACCAGTTGTGCCATTTAAACAAGTGCTATTTAATAAAATCATCTAGGAGGTGATAATGTAGTATTAAGGAAAGGAAGGAAGTATACCAAGGATTTAAAATATTAAGAGTTGGAGGAGAAGTGCTGGTGTTAGCTAAGGAGACTGAAACCTCACACTATTTCGATGACACCCTAAATCTGATAACAAAATTAAAAATTGGTTTCGAGTAGCATGGATAGAGCATGCATGTCCAATGCATATGTTTTGTTGTCTTTTCTTCATTTGACATGTCATGAGATTTATATCAAACATCAACAGAAGTGCCTAGAATTGAGTTGTTGAATTGATGAGTGTTTATAAAGTTAGTACTAGGTCTTTATCAATTCAATAACACCTCTCCAGTTTATTTAAGGGTGGGAAGAGAATTGTAGCAGCATTAAAGTGAAGTTATTAGAGATGCCACATGAGGAAGTGGTGCTGCATGAAGCCAGTGTGTATTAGAGAATAATTCATTTCTAGTCTGAAAGACTAGAGACAGAGATCAGCTGAAAACCTGTGGGAATAATACTTTTTTGTGGATGTGATAAGATTTGAAGTAGGATTACATTAGTTGGAAGAGAGTAGAAAATACAACGGAGTTTACAAAGACAATACAAAACAGATAGGGCCTGATGATTTGATCACTGGAAAATAAAGCCAACTTTCTACTATTGGGATATAATAAAGGGTGGAAGAAGGGTAAAACTATTGCTTTGTTTGAGGGAGGGTGTAATGTTCAATTTCAAGATAGGTTTGAAGGATTGTTATAATCTTCAAGAACATAAATAAACTTGTTTAAACAAGAATTAAAGGTAAGCAGAATATCCCAAATGTGTCTACAGAAGGAATATCTGAACCCACAAAAATGATCAATGTAAATTAGAATGATATTAAAGTCAAAAGAAATGAGTGTCAAAAGGAAACTTGTGGATGTAAAGAAGAATTCTTAGAAAGCACCTATGTCTAAAAAAGACTGATTGACTGAAACAACAGTAATATGAGAGGTTGGAATGCTACTGGTCCAAAAGTTAACAATCTTGGGTTAGCTTTAGCCTCTTACATAGCCCATACATAGTGAATATGAACCATCTCTTTGTTGGAACTAAAATCCTGTGACTAATAGAGAAAAACATTTAAAATAGGAATAGAAGGGGTAGAGTCCCAGCTGCAAGGTCCAGAAGATATTTTCAACAAAATCATACAAGAAATTGTTTCGATCTAAAAATGAAACATGCATATAAACATACAAGAACTTTATAGAACACTAATCAGACTAGACCAAAATTGACCATATAGTCAGTCACAAACAAGTCTCAACAGAAACAATGAAATTTAAATAATGCCTTGTATCTTATTAGACCACCGTAGATTAAAGATGTACTTCAACAATAACAGAAACACCAGAAAGCCTACAAACTTATGAAAACCAAACAACTCTGTACTCAGTGACCTACAGATGAAGGAAGAGAAAAGGAAAGAAATTAAAGACTTTTATGAAAATGAAGGCACAACAAACCCAAACATAAGGGATACATGAAAGCAGTGCTAATAGGAACGTTCAGAGCATTAAGTGCATTCATAAAGAAATTAGAAAATTCTCATAACGACAATTTAAAAGTACACTTGAAAACTCTATAAATAAAAAAGAAGCAAGCACACTGTAGAGAAGTAGAAGACAAGAAATAATCAAAATTATGGCTAAAAGAAATCAGTTAGTGACAAAGAAAACAATACTAAGAATCAATGAAACCACAAGCTCATTCTTTGAGCAAATCAATAAAATGGACAAACTCTTAGTGTAACTAACCAAAAGACAGAGAGACAGTATTCAAATAAACAAAATCAGAAAGAGAGACATAACAAGAGACAGTGACGAATCACTGTTTTTAATTTAAAAAATCATGAGGTCTTTCTTCTAATGTCTATCCTCTGCAAAATTGGAAAATATTAATGAAATGGATGATTTTCTAGACAGATACAACTCACCAAAAATAAATCAAGATCAGGTAAACTACTTAAACAATCCTATAACCCCTAAGGAAATAGAAGCAGACATCAAAAGTTTCCCAATCAAAAACATACAGGGCCAGATAGTTTTAGAGCAACATTCTACCAGACTTTCTTTTTTTAAAAAATATGTATTTATTTTATGTATATGAGTACACTATAGCTGTACAGATGGTTGTGAGCCATCATGCTGTTTCTGGGATTTGAACTCAGGACCTTCAGAAGAGCAGTCAGTGCTCTTAACCACTGAACCATCTCTCGATCCCCTCTACCAGACTTTCAAAGAAGTGCTAATAGCAAAACTCCTTAAACTATTCCATGAAATATGAACAGAAAGAACACTATAAAACTCATTATATGAAGCCACCGTCACCCTGGTACTTAAATCATACAAATATAAAACTAAGAAATAAAATTTCAAGCCAGTTTCTGTTATGAAAAATGTGTGGTTTCTCTTTTTGTCTCAACACTGTGGTATGTGAATGCTGCTTGGGCAGATGAAATAGGAGGCATTAGGCTACTCATATAGCCTGAGATAGGGGGCCAAGCCTGGGTGAGAAACAGGGCAAGCTGAGGTTGATGAGGCAAGGGTTCCCATACTCCCAGGTATCTAGTTGCCACTGGGAACTGTGTGGAGTTGGAAATGAGGTGGTGAAGTTAGGGGGCTTTTGGTTTATCCCAGGGGTGAGTATCCATGTTCAGAGAGCAGAAATGCAAGAGACTTGGGTGGTGCATCTCTGTATGACAAAGACTTCCTCTATAGTGGTTCTTGATGAGAGAGACAGTCCTTGCTTATTCAAACTGTTTATTCATTGTTTATCATAAAAATGGGTGCATACAAGTTTACTCAGGGTGGACCTTTGGCAAGAAGGAATGTCCAGTAAGAGAATCTTGTTGGCTAAACCCTTGAGGCCAGCCCATCTAGATACCTCATTTGCATGGAGAAATCTGTGTTCTGTGGTATGTGACTAGTGGTCATGGTCTTTATGTGGTGTATCATGGTCACATGTTTCACAACAGGAACCCGCTAGGGATAATTTGAAATGTATATCATTCTCAGATATGATAAGTACCAGGGTTTCTGAATCTGCTCAACTATTCCAGTTATTGATATGATATGGTTCTACTTGCCCCACAAACATTGATGAAAAAATAATCTATGAAATACTCACAAACTGAATCCAGAAATACATAAAAAAAATCACTGAATATGATCAAATAGGCTTCATCCTTGGAATGCAGGGATGGTTCAACATACAAAAATCCATCAATATAATCCACCATAAAAACAAACTGAAAAAAAATCACATGATCATTTCATTAGATACTGAAAAGGTCTTTGAAAAACCCCTTCAGGTTAAAAGTATTAAAGAGATGAATGATAGAGGGTACATATCTAAACATAATGAAGGTAATATATAACAAGCTAATAGCCAACATCAATCTAAATGGAGAGAAACTTAAAGCAATTACACTAAAATCAGGGGCAAGACAAGGGTTCCCACTCTCCCTCTATCTATTCAAGATAGTACTTGAAGATCTAGCCAGAAATAAGGTAACTAAAGGACATTAGAATTTATAAGGGAAAAAATCAAAGTAGAGCTATTTGTGGATATGATACTATATATAAGCAATCCCAAAAATTCCACCAGAGAACTCCTACAGCTGATAAACATCTTCTGCAAAGTGGTCTGGATACAAAATTAACTCAAAGAAAGATCTTTCCCTGATTTATATAAATGATAAGTGGGCTGAGAAAGAAACTAAGGGATAACAACATTTAAAATAGCTACAAGTAATAGAAAAGACCTTGGTGTAATGCTAACCAAGCAAGTGAAAGACCTATATGATAAGAAATTCAAGTCCCTGAAGAAAGAATTTGAAGAAGACCTCAGACTTTGATGGGAAGATCTGCCATATTCATGGGTTGATAGTCTTAACATAGTGAAAATGGCCTTCTTATCAAAAGCAATTCACAGATTCTATGCAATTCATATCAAAATTCCAACTCAATTTTTACAGAGCTTGACAGAGCAATTCTTAATTACCTATGGAAAAATTAAAAATCCAGGAGAACAAAAACAATTCTGAACAATAAAAGAACTTCAGGAGGTATCACCATCTCTCACTTCAAGCTATAGTAAAGTGCAATAGTAATAAAAACTGCATGGTTTGGCACAGGAACAAACAGGTTGATCAATTGAATTGAATGGAAGACTTTGAAATAAACCCACAGATCCACAGACACTTAGATTTTCACAAAGAAGGTAAAACCATACAGCGAAAATAAGAAAGCATCTTCAACAAATGGTGCTGGTCTAACTGGATGTCTATATGTAGAAAAATGTGAATAGAACCATATCTATCACCCTGCACAAAACTCAAGTCCAAGTGGATCAAAGACCGCAGGGTAAAACCCAAAACACTAAATCTAATAGAAGAGAAAGTAAGGAATAGTCTTGAACTCCTCAGTACAGGAGACAATTTTCTAAATAGAACACTAACGGCTCAGGCTCTAAGATCAATAATTAATAAATGGGACCTCATGAAACTGAGCAGCTTCTGCAAGGCAAAGGACACCATCAATAGGACAAAATGGCAGCCTGTAGATTGAGAAAGTATCTTCAACAGTCCTACATCTGAGAGAGGGCTAATATCCAAAAGTTAAAAAGAACTCAGGAAGTTACACATCAACAGCCCAAGTAATCAAATAAAAAAACTGGGTATATTCCACAGGTTCCCCCTGCCACATGAGCAGTTCCCAGGACTCCTGGGACCTTAGCTGAAATGCCTAATAGTCAAGAACTAACCCTAACCCTAACCCTAACCCTAACCTCAACTCTAACCTGAACAGACCATCTGCAGTAGATAGGCAGGGCCCCAGTGGAGGGATGGGCTCACCAACCTACCTACCGTCAAAATATTTGACCCAGAATTGTTCATGACGAAAAGAAATATAGGGATAAAAATTGAGTAAAGATTGAAGGAAAGGCCATCGAGTACCAACCCAATTTGGAATTTAACCCATGGGCAGGCACTAAACCTTGACACTATTACTGAGGCAATGTTTTGCTTGCAGACAGTAGCCTAGCATGGCTGTCCTCTGAGGCTCTTCCAGTAGCTGACTGAAACAGATGGAGATACTTACAGCCAACATGCTCCACTATGTTCATAGCAACCTTATTTATAATAGCCAGAAGCTGGAAAGAACCCAGAAGTCCCTCAACAGAGGAATGGATACAAAAAAATGTGGTACATTTACACAATGGAGTATTACTCAGCTACTAAAAACAATGACTTTATGAAATTTGCAGACAAATGAATGGAACTAGAAAATATCATGGTGAGTAAGGTAACCACAGTCACAAAAGAACACACATAGTATATACTCACTGGTAAGTGGATATTAGGCAAAACGCTTGGAATACCCATGATACAACTCACAGACCATATGAAGCTTAAGAACAAGGAAAAACAAAGTGTCGATGTTTCAGTTCTTAGAAGGGGAAACAAAATAATCATGGGAGGTAGAGGGAGGGAGGGACATGGGAGGTAGAGGGAAGGGGAGGGTAAAGAGGGGCCAGAATTAGATGTGGTAGAAGATGGGGGAGAAGTACAGAGGATCAGGAAACTGAAAGAAGGTGAATAACAGTGGAAAGGGAACTGGGGATAGCCACTAGAAAATCCCAGATTCCGGGAAAGCAGGAGGCTCCCATGACCCATTGGGGATGGCATAAGCTGAACTACCTGACAAAGGGAAGAGAGAACCTGTAGAGACTATATGGAGAGGTTAGGCATGGCTCTTGGCACCACCCACCTATCTCAAATATATTAACCCAGAATTGTTCCTGTCTAAAGGAAATACATGGTCAAAGAATAGAGCAGAGACTGAAGGAAAGGCCATCCAGAGACTGTTCTACCTGGGGATTCATCCCATCTGTAGACACCAAACCCAGACACAACTGCTGATGCCAAGAAATGCTTCCTGACAGGAGCCTGGTATGACTGGCCCCGAGAGGCCCAGCCAGAGCCTGAACAATACAGATGTGGATGCTCAAAGCTAACCATCAGACTGAGCATGGGAACAGCAATGGAGGAGTTAGGGAAAGGACTGAAGGAACTGAAGGGGTTACAATCTCATAAGAACAACATCAACCAACCAGACCCCCCTAACCCTGAGCTCGCAGGGACTAAATCACCAACCAAAAAGTATACATGGAGGAAGCCATGGCTCCTGCTGCTTATGTAGCAGAAGATTACCTTATCTGAGATCAATGGGAGGGGAGGCTCTTGGTCCAGTGGAGACTGGATGCCCCAACATAGAGGAATGCTAGGGCATTGAGGTAGGAGTGGGTAGGTGGGTGAAGGAGCTCCCTCATAGAAGCAGGGGGGGGGGATAGAGAGGTTTGGAGGGGAAATGGGGAAGGGGGATAACATTTGAAATGTAAATAAAATAAAATAACCAATAAAAAATAAAAATCAAGACAATAAAAGCAGATATAAATAAAAATAAATTTCAAAATGTAAAAGAAAGAAAGAAAGAAAGAAAGAAAGAAAGAAAGAAAGAAAGAAAGAAAGAAAGAAAGAAAGAAAGAAAGAAACTGATATATCTGACAGTGGAATATTATTCAGCTATTTAAATCAAAGACATAAATTTTTCAGGAAAAATGGATGGACCTTGACAATATCATCCTCCTAAGTGAGGTAACCTGGCTCCAAAAGGACATCATGTTATGTATTTAGTTATAAGTGGATATTAGCCTTAAAATGTAGAATACCCGTGATTTATTCAGTAGATAGATCCAAAGAAACTAAATAAAAAGGAAGGCCCAAGTGAGGTACTTGAATCTCACTTAGAAGTGGTAATAGAGCTGGGCATGGTGGCGCACACCTATAATCCCAGCACTCGGGAGGCCGAGGCAGGTGGATTTTCTGAGTTCAAGGCCAGCCTGGTCTACAAAGTAAGTTCCAGGACAGCCAGGGCTATACAAATATACCCTGTCTCAAAAAAAAAAAAAAAAAAAAAAAAAAAAGTGGAAATACAGTAGTCATAGGAGACAGATGTATGGAGGGGAACTGGGTAGGAAAGAAGATGGGAAAAGGGATTGGGGGGCATTCAGGATCAGGTGGGGGCATCTTGAGGATGTGACAGAGACCTGGGACTCCTCCTGTATCTATTTGCTTCTTTTTGTTCTAGAGTTTTGAGTTGTGCTATCAAGCTGGTAGTATATGTTCTCTCCAGTTTCTTTTCTGCGTCACTCAGAGCTATGAGTTTTCCTCCTAGAATTGCTTTGTGTCCCATAAGTTTGAGTATGTTGTGGCTTCATTTTCATTAAACTCTAAAAGGTCTTTAATTTCTTTACTTCTTCCTTGACCAAGTTATCATTGAGTAGAGTGTTTCTTAGGTTCCACATGCAGTTTTTGCTATTATTGAAGACCAGCCTTAGTCCATGATGATCTGATAGGATGCATGGGATGGTTTCAACCTTCTTGTATCTGTAGAGGCCTGTTTTTTTTTTTTTTTTTTTTTTACCAATTTTATTGCGAATTTTGGAAAAGATACCATGAGGTGCTGAGAAGTTATTTTCTTTTGTTTTAGGATAAAATGCTCTATAGATACCTGTTAAATCCATTTGTTTAAAAAGTTGTTAGTTTCACTGTGTCTCTGGTTACTTTGTGTTTCCATGATCTGTCCATTGATGAGAGTGGGGTGTGAAGTCTTCCACTATTATTGTGTGAGGTGCAATGTTTGTTTTGAGCTTTAGCAAAGTTTCATTTATGAACATGGGTGCATAGATGTTGAGAATTGAGGGTTCATCTTGGTAGATTTTACCTTTGATAAGTATGAGGTGTCCCTCCTTCTTTGATAACTTTAGATTAAATTCAATTTTCTTTGATATTAGAATGGCTTCTCCAGCTTGTTTCTTGGGACCATTTGCTTGGAAATTGTTTTCTAATCTTTTATTCTGAGGTAGTGACTGTCGTCACTGAGGTTGGTTTCTTGTATGCAGCAAATTGTTGGGTCCTGTTTACATAACCATTCTGTTAGTCTATGTCTTTTTATTGGAGAAATGAGTCCGTTGATATTAAGAGATATTAAGGAAAAGTAATTTTTGCTTCCTGTTACTTTTGTCTTTAGCGTTGGATTCTGTTCATGTGGCTATCTTCTTTTAGGTTTGCTGAAAGATTACGTTCTTGCTATTTCTAGGGTGTAGTTTCCCTCCTTGTGTTGGAGTTTCCCATTTATTATCCTTTAAAGGGCTGGATTTGTGGAAAGATATTGTAAAAAATTAGTTTTTTTATGGAATACCTTGGTTTTTCCATGTATGGTAATTGAGAGTTTTGCTGGGTATAGTAGCCTAGACTGGCATTTGTGATCTCTTAGGTTCTGTATGACATCTGCCCAGGATCTTCTGGTGAGAAGTCTGGTGTAATTCTGATAGGTCTGCTTTTTTATGTTACTAGACCTTTTTTCCACTGCTTATCATATTTTTTTTCTTTTTTTGTGCATTTAGTATTTTGATTATTATGTGAGGAAGGAAGTTCTTTTCTGATCCAAACTATTTGGAGTTCTGTAGGCTTCTTCTATGTCCATGGGCATCTCTTTCTTTAGGTCAGGGAAGTTTACTTCTATAATTTTGTTTCAGATATTTACTGGCCCTTTAAGTTGGAAATTGTCACTCTCTCCTATACATATTATCCTTACATTTGGTCTTCTCATTGTCTCCTGGATTTCCTAGATGTTTTGAGTTAGGATCTTTTTGCATTTTGCATTTTATTTAACTGGTGTGTCTATGTTTTCTATGGTATCTTCTCCACTTGAGATTCTCTCTTCTATCTCTTGTATTCTGGTGGTGATTCTCACATCTATGACTCCTGACCTCTTTCCTAGGTTTTCTATCTCCCGAGTTGTCTCCACATGTGGTTTCTTTATTGTTTCTACTTCAATTTTTAGCTTTTGGATGGCTTTATTCAATTCCTTCACCTTTTTGGTTGTGTTTTCCTGTAATTCTTCAAGGGATTTTTTTATTTCTTTTTCAGGGCTTCTACCTGTTTAACCAGTCTTCTCCTGTATATCTTTAAGGGAATTATTTATACCCTTCTTAAAGTCCTCTGTCAGCATAATGAGATGTGATTTTAAATCCAAATTTTGCTTTTCTGGTGTATTGGGGTATCTAGGACTTGCTGTTTTGGAAAAAGTGGGTTTTGATGATACCATGTAGCCTTGGTTTCTGTTGGTAAGGTTCTTGTGTTTGCCTTTCACCGTGTGTGTGTGTGTGTGTGTGTGTGTGTGTGTGTGTGTGTGTTTTCTGAGACAGGGTTTCTCTATGTAGCCCTGGCTGTCCTGTAACTCACTCTGTAGACCAGACTGGCCTCGAACTCTGAAATCTGCCTGCCTCTGCCTCCTGAGTGCTGGGATTAAAGGCGTGCACAACCAAGTTCGGCTCTTTCATCCTCTGTTTATCTCTGGTGTTAGTTGGTCTTGAGCTTGTCCTTCCTCTGGTCTTATAGGCCTGTGTCAGCACTCCTGGTAGACCTGCTCTGCTCTGGCAGGATCTGTTGTGCAGAGGGCTATGGAATAGCCCCAGCTCATGGGTGCAGACGGAGGCTGGAAGGACCTTGTCCCACCTGCTCCACTGCTCCTGAGGCCTATGTGCTCCTGGCTGGTCCTGCCTTAGACAGTCACCAGAGAGAAAATGGAAATCTCATTTCTGAAACTGGGAGCCAGTGACCCTGGTGACCTTCTCTTTCCTAGCAGGACCCATGCACACAGGGCTGTGAAACAACCCCAGCCCCTGGGTACAGATGGGGGCAGGAAAGATCCCGTGTTCAATATCAAGTTCTTGCTTCCACAATTGATTGCATGGTGAAGTACACATGCATACATATCACACACACACACACACACACACACACACACACACACACACACACACACTACTTGTACACATGCACACAAGCACACATACCTCCAATATCCTCTATCTTAATCTGATGCTGTATGGCCAGTATTCCTCTACAGGTTCATTTGATGCTTTATTGGTTTTAACCTGCTATAGATGTGCTTCAATAATTGATACATTTAAAGACATAGAAAATGAAAATCTAAAAGATGTGAAACTTGAAAACAAGATAAAGACTCTGAAGACTAGAAAGAAAAAAATATGCAACATACCAGCTTCTAGGGGTTGAGGATCTTTGTCGTACAAAACAGCCAGAATCAAATCATTTCTATAGCCAAAAGAAAGTGAAAATGTCATACATAAAATCTCAGTTCATGAATAAAACAAAAGATGGGTTTGAAATTAGACAATAGGAAAAAGAACCTCAAACATGTGCTGCCCACTGTTTGGAATGAAGTTTACAGCAAGCTGTGAAAGAAGTGGTAAGTTTCAGCCTTAAGAATGAGGAAACAATTCAGGCTAATCTGGATCAGTGAAGCTGAGAATTTTATTAAAAGATTTCCTTCTGGAATTGGAAGAAGTCTGGCAGAAGAAACTCAAAACTGTTACAGAAACACAAAAACCCTTCATGTAAAATAAGTCTACAAGCTCAAGTACCCAAATATGAATGAATCTGAAGTAAAACCAATGAAACCAATAATTAGTATTATTGTATATAAAGTTGCTATTTTAAATTTGGATGGAGCTTTGGGGCACATTATTAAGGGAATTGTAGGAGGTAGGATAATGAAAGGCTTGTGGCTCTCACCTTATTGCCCTTTGATAATATAATGATGTGGATACAAACACATAGTACCTGTATCCACAGTATCTTCAGAGGAAAGGGAGTGTACATGCTAATTTACGAGGACATTCAATACAGAGCCTGGCGTCAAGCAAAGCTAGCAAAGTAGAGTTTTCTACAAAACAAACAAAACAAATCAGAACAAAACAACCACAATGACTGTGATAGGGGGACACTGAAGTATGAAACCTGCCAACCAGACACTAAAATGTGAGATATGCTTTTGAGATCTTTATTTATTTGCTCATAATTAGTGGTGGAGGGAAATTATTATTCACATACTCATTAGAATAATCATCTCCATTCAACTCATAACAGAAAGCATTTAATTGGGGTTTACTTCCAGTTACAGAGGCTTAGCCCATTATTGTCATAGTAAAAGCATAGTGGGAAACATGGAGGTTTCCTGGCAGACATGCTACTGACTAAGTAATAGTAGCAGGAAGAGAGGGCTACCGAGTCTGGTCTGGGCATTTGAAACCTCAAAGCCCACCTCTAGTGACATGCTTCCTCCAACAAGGCTACACTATACCTCTTATTCCTTCTCAAATAGTGCCACATCATGAATGTCCATGCCTTCAAATATGAATATATGGAGACCATTCTTCACATCAACTATTCATTTTCACCTGTGCACAATAAATAGCTTGGTTGCACTTTACTAAATGCAGCTCAGTGCCCCGTAAACAGAACATTTATTTTCTATCTGCTTTCCTATTGGAAAACTACTCAAAGAAACAGCAAAGGAAAAGAACATATACAACAGCAGACATTTCCATTAAAATTTAATGTTATATGAGTCACAGATTGTGATGCTTCAACTCTTACCAAAAATAATAAAACAAGAATAAAATTAAACTGAACTCTAAGTAAATTTAAATTGTGATATATTTGTTACAATATTGTGCAATTTAATATGTTTCAAATGTAGGTGGAAAACAAAAATTATGAGGAAGAATCATGTTTATAAAAAATTAGAGATTAATAAGAGCAATTTTTAGACACTATCAAAACTTAAATATCACTATCATGAACTTAAAGTTAATATAAAATAGTATAAAGTATAAAATAATTCAGACATATCATTCTCTAATCATGTACTCTGTAATATTCTCTGGCTGTGAAGCCTACAAACTGCAAAGACTTATCCTACAAGATACCCCCAATGATGCAATACTGGCGCTCTTGAGTGTTAATAACAGCTGTCTAATCAGACTTAAAGTCCACTGAATAAGTGGGAATTTAGACCTGGTGCTGTACACCAAGCCACCTATCCAAGGCTAAAGAATTAATAGACCCTAGTGGAGAACTGATTGATGTAATTTTCCAAACACATAAATTATAACTGTACCCTAAATATTTATACCCACAGATAAGTGCAGGTCTCATTTCCTCATCAGTAAAACTTCTTCTTTGCAGCATATGGAGACTCTTACAGAAATATACAACTGATCAAAATACAGAAAATAAATGACTATGCAATACCTCATCCCAATGATACATGTGCAAATCATACAGGGAACATAACAGAACTGGAGGGAGAAAGTTTCTAAAGTCTAGAAGACCGACCAGAATGACTGCTATCAGATAGTGTGTGCTAGACTTGATAGAGTAACTATGATCCTAAAATCTCAATTTACCCCTAGATGAAATTTCTTTCATCTATGTTGTCATGGCAGATAAAGGCTGCAGAGAAGGGCATACCCAGTTTTCTCCAGGGATAAACCTTTGGCTTTCCAATGCCAGCCTTAAACATGTATAAATATGAGCAACATTAAATGGACTCAGTAGGTTATTTGTGTGTTTGTTATAATAATAATTAAAGAAGAATAGATTTTAAATTTGAAAGGGAGTTGGGGGACATGACATATTAGATGGCTGAGAGAGTAGTGTAAAAGAGCTAGATACACATTTATGTATGAAATTCTAAAAAAATAAATTAGAAAAAATATTACTTATGCTAAGAAGCATGAAATAACACTTCCTTGTATCTCATTAGTTCTCTGTGGAAAAGAACAGCAATTAAGGTTGTTTATTGATTTCTTTCACAGTACTGTCTTAATCCTAGAGGAGAGAACACTTTTGGCTTAGATTTTTAAAGAGTATAGATAGAAAGAAGAGATGTAAGGCTTTGAGCCAAACCTCTTGAACTCATGACTTCATGACCCTCAGGTTATTCAATGCCCTTCTTTGAAATATTATATTTATATGCAGCACATGCCTCCAAGAGAACTTATTCATAAGCACTGTAGCCCTCAGTACTCTTCTCTGTAATTCTGAAGCATTTACTGCATATACCAAAATGTCTTGTCTTTAGTAACTAATAATTAGCATTTGTATCTGGGTGTCTCTTGAGATTAGGGTCCTAAAGAAGACTATACAGCATATAAGAAAGTCACTAGTGGTATTTTGAAATACTTTAGGTCCATTTTAAAAATAGGAATATAGGTTGAAGACAGGATGCTACAGATATTTGTTCAGCTATGTGAATAACTAGAGAAACATGAGAGTGTTTAGCAAGCATGTGAATATCTGAGATGTGAAACATTAGCTTAAAACATAGTATAGGTTATATCTAGTGATAAAATACACAGATGTAGGTCACAGGCCCTAGAGAAAACCTAATAATATTCTGTTAAGTGGACACAGAATTAAATTGACTCCAAATCATTATGCTCATAGATTGATGCACCTTCCAAGCCTTATCAGAGAGGGGTCTTCTTGCAGTACAGAGTAATTAACACAGAGATCTATGACTAGTCAAAGAATATATGAAGCTGGTAAGTTTTCAGCCCTAATTGGGACACCTATATCACACTCCTAAACTCCTACATCCAAATATTAGCAGTCACCTCTGAAGAGAGGCATGGAAGATTTTAAGGGCCAAAGCTAGTAGCAATAGATGACTGCAGCAATGTTTCTAAGACACAATGAACAGTTAAACATATGAATCTACAGTGGGCATGATAACTTGCACATGATTCATGTAAGCTCAATTGAAATAACCCCTGCCTAATTAAAAAAAAAAAAAAAGGTATAGGCATGAAGTACCTCTAGTATCTGAGCAGATATTGGCAACTGATAGTTGCCTGTTCCTCTGCAGTAGTCAGTGTGCCCCATACATTCTCTTCATCCTGCAACTGAGCTAGCCTCTGTGAATATTTCATGTAAATCAACTTTATGATTACACAAAATATTTTTTACTTGATTTAAATGTATTTTGTTATTTCTCTCAATTTCTGAAGTAGAAATTTATGGTTTCTTTGGAGACTCAGTTGTGTCATGTGATGTTTTTCTCAAAATTGTCTTCTGAGAAGATGTTTTTGCTGAAGCAGATATACGGGAGGCTGTTTTGCTTAGAACAGGCATTTGTTGTTTTACTGGAAACTGTCTAGAAAGGGGCATGCGATGTTTTGCTAGAACAGACTCTTGAGAGAACATTTGATGTTTGGAAAGGATCTAAATATAACCCAACAGACAGTGGATGACACTGTGTAATATTACTTCACTTTGCCACTCTTTGCTGGTCTATATCCTCCTTTGTCTTATTAACCTTCCCTTTCCACTACCACTGGTAGATGGTGGGCTAGAAAGGAGGATAAAGCATTTAAGTATACTTATTACAGTAGGTTTTGAAAAATTAAGCTGACATATTTCTCCATAATTCCCTCCAGGCTGCCCTCAAATTTGTGGCCTCTATTTCTTTATTACTGTTAAATGCAACCTGTTAAGTCCACTCACTGGTTGAATTCACATATGATTTTAGGGCTGACTACTTGAAGTTAGATAACCATTCAGAGGACTGATATATTTAAAACACAAATCCTAAAACTAAGTCTCAGGAACATCATGAAGGTTGACAAGAAAGATTATAAGAACATGAGAGTCAGGAAGTCTTATGAAACATTATATATTTTATGTATGAGGGAAACCTATACCCATGCCATCTCAACAGTTTGCCATCAACAAGTCTTAAACAATGACAACAGTTGACATGTAAATAGGGTTGGGGGAAAATGACCCCATCTTAGTTCAAGAGGTACGGGCAATTAACAACTGCTGAGGAAAGAGGGATATTTATATATTTTAAGTTTACTTTTTATATATGGTATTAACTCCATGTTATCTCAAATAGTGTGTTTTATATGTTGCCAAATTTCACTCTGCCAGCCTTAAGGTATTATTGAATTATAAAAGTTATAGATATTTTTGACACACAATGTGTTGTTTTCCCATGCTACATAACTTGTGAAATGACTATATCAAGCTATAAAATATATTCTTATTGGATAAAATGCTTATCTTTGTATACCAGGGGAACATTTAAGATTAACTATTCTTTTCAAATGTATACTATAGTTTGATTAATTCTAGTTATCATATTGTTCAACTATCCTCCATAAATTATTCTTCTTCCTAATCTAAATAAACTTTGCACCTTTGATTCAATATTTTCCTAAGTCTGTATACTCCTGGCAAATAACATTTTATGCAAATGATAGTCTCCTGTTTCAGGGCTTATTAGTTTAATGGATAAGAAAAATGTATATGTATATACATATAGGCTAAGTTCTATCTAAAGATTTAAGGGAATGTGTCTGGCATCTCAGTCACCAATCATTTCATGTGTACTTTTATCATTATTTTAGCCTCTCTTCCCTAAACTTACTAGGAATAATTTCTTTTTAAAAAATCATTTTACGCCGGACGTGGTGGCACATGCCTTTGATCCCAGCACTCTGGAGGCAGAGACAGAGGCAGGCAGATTTCTGAGTTTGAGGCCAGCCTGGTCTACAAAGTGAGTTCCAGGACAGCCAGGGCTATAAAGAGAAAAGCTTTCTTGAAAAACCAAAAAAAAAGAATTATTTTACAATTCTAGAAGGTTCTATTTATATCACAGAAGGATAAAATGTTAAGCAATCATAACCAGCTGTGGTGCCTGAGAGCTATAGTAAGGACTGGCCTTTAAAGGTGTATCCACCGGTGCAAGAGTTGCAAAAACATTATCAGAGAACCAACCACTTTCTGATTGGATTTAAGGCCTTCTCTAAAGGATGGAAGCCTGCTTGGTACTGTTAATGGGCCAACCACCTGACTAAGCCATAGCCCCAGGGGACTAATACTCTTATTCTGGTAAAGGGATGTAGTAATAAACTGCCCCACAGTGAAGTTCTTATCTTGATACCCACAGGTTACCGCATCTCTCAATTCTTATCACAGAAGCTTCATTTTGAATAGATGGATATTAATACAGATATCCTTCTAGAACTGAAGCTTCCAGGCCAGTGGAAGCATGGTTTATTTACAGATTTTCAAAAAACTTGCTGTGGATGCTTTTCTTTTTAATCATATGTGATCAGTGTGCTTACAAGTAAAGCATCTCACACCCCTCTGCTGGATCAGTGAGTTAATGAAATGAGACTTGTATTTTCTATTGGAACATTAAAGTTTTACAAAGAAAAATGTAAAAAAAAATCATTTTATCTATTTATTATTACTATTGTGTGTGTGCGTGTGCATGTATGTGTGTGTGTGTGTATGTGTGTGTGTATACATATATGGTATTCATATATGTCACAATGGGTATATAGAAGTCAGAGGATAGCCTTTCTTAGTTAGTTTTCTTCTTCAACTATAGGCTCCATCTAGTCATTGGACTTTGGTAGTCAGGTATGTATAACAAGAACTTTTACCTGCAGAGCAACATCAGTAACCTGAAAATGAAAACGTGGCATCTTTTTCTGTGGCCTATTTAATTTTAAAGTTTGCTGTCTTTTAAATCTTCCTCTACCTGCATTTTTTTTCTGTAGCAGGGTGTATACAACCTAGCTATAGTGCCATCCATCCATGTATTCTTAAGATATTGAGTGGTGAGCTTTAGACTAATGAGTATATTGCTATGGTGTTGAGTGTTAAGATAATCAATAGAAACTCATCGTCTTGTTATTTTTCTAGCCAAGACATTAAGTGCCTTATGTTAAAGGTAGGCACAGTTTGTTCTGCCTAAGTTTTTACAGAACGAGCAGTTCTTCTGCAGGCACACACTGCAGGGGAGTATGGACCAATACAGCTACTGGGTTAGGTGACAAATTCTCTGTTATCTCAAAATAGCTTGTTGTGATTCCTGTCTGAGATTTCTAGAACAGGTTACATTTAAATAGCACCATGATTTTAGAGTCTTTAAGTGCTTTTCCGACATCTTGATTAAATTTGTGCTTGTATTCATGTTCAATTCCAAACACTCTTATATCATATTGTGGTTGTAGAACACTCTGCACTATGTCTCCAGTGGAACATTCAGGATGCACAGTGACAACTTTTTATGCTCTGCTTTATATTTGGAGTCTTTTAAAATGCATTTATACCCCTCCAACCTGTGAACTCTTCAGTGACTCTTGGATTGTACTCATCCACAGATATAGGGGCCTGGCTTGGACACATGAATGGGATGCCTTTGCTACTGTACTATATTTCATTACCTTAGAAAAGAAGGGACATCTCTCATCGCTCTCTTTCTAAATAAAGGAGTTGCAAAAACAATACCCCAAAATAGCAAAAGAAATAAACAATAAAAAAATTCCCCAAATCAAAACTTTTAATTTCAAGTTTATGCCATTTTGAAACTCATTTGTTTTTGGGTTCTTAGAGAAGTACATTTTCTCCTCTCTTTAAAACGTCACTTAGCTCCAAAATGACAAGGGTCAATTTATATTTGGTTCTATGAGCTCCAAGACTGCAAGAAACCATGACATTGAAGTTCAAGAACTCTGGTGCATAATGGCACTACTTGCACTTCCCAGTTATCTGCCCAACTTAAGGTTTTCTCTTGGCTTCTTCTGTGGGTGGAAGTTCCTATGCTGAAACAATCATTTGCACTTCTCTCACTTGCAAATGGAAAGACCAACTCACTTCCCAGCACTTAGACTTTATAAATAATAAATCTATGACCCCAGGCTTCCATACTATCCCAAACAAATCATTCTCCCAAGCTCTAGAATACATTTGAAATGGCATTAAAATTTTAAAAGGTTTAAAATATTGGTTAGGTGGAAACTACCAGCAGAAGTGCAGATTTTCTTTCTTTCTTTCTTTCTTTTGTTCTTTCTTTCTTTCTTTCTTTCTTTCTTTCTTTCTTTCTTTTTTTTTAAGATTCTTTTTTCAGAAGTGTTCAATAACATTTTCATCGTTGGCTTTTGTGGTTTCTATAGAACTTTGTGAGTGAAAATAGTATTGAATGGAAACATATTGAGGTCTACCTACCTCATCAGATAGTCATTGATTTTATTTAAAAAAGCCAAAATTTTCAAGAAATTGGTATTGGGGTTAGATAAAAAGTGGTTATTTTGTTGATCTATTTTTAATTTAGTTTGACAATATAGTATAATTGATTAATATATTTTTAATCTAGATTATATACCTATGTTTATTTTTATTCTTTGACAATTTATGTATGTATATAATTTATCAGGGTCATTTTAGGCTCCCCCCATTAGCCTATTTATTTTCCCTCTCATTCCTATTGAACCCTATTGTCTTCCCAGCAAATCTAGCTCTTATTCTCAAGTCTTAGTTTAGCTTAGTTCTGTTTTGTTTACAACTTATTGAGTTTAATTAGGGTTGCTTGTATGAATATTGGTGGATGGTTATTTACTGAAGCATGGACATTTCTAGGTGACTATATCATCAAAGAAAATAACTCTACTTTCCCTAGCAACCTTTAACTACTCAAGCTTGCCCTGGAGAAATAAGGTCTTTTAATACCCACTGCCATTCATAATGAACTGCTGATTAGCCCATTTTGTGCAGATATTTGTCAGGTTACTCTTAAATGCAATGAAAGGTATGGCATGAAACATTTATATATTGAAAAGAAGAAATGCAAATTTTATGGTCATCAATATTAAAAACATGAGGCAGTCTGAGGCAATAAGCTTTATTATATTGTGGATATGTTTATCTCAGTCTGTAGGAGTCTAGACCTTACTTAGTGTAAAATATGTGAAGGGTTATTTGACTTCTGTTTGTACTGTTTGCCTAATTAATAGAAAAGGAATAGATGAATTTTTCCCTTTTGTCCCCCATCCTTCATTTAAAGATACAATAAGAATGCATGATATGCCAGCTGTGGTGGGACACACCTTTAGTCCCAGCACTTGGGAGGCAGAGGCAGGCAGATTTCTGAGTTTGAGGCCAGCCTGGTCTACAAAGTGAGTTCCAGGACAGGCAGGACTGCACAGAGAAACCCTGTCTTGAAAACCAAACCAAACCAAACCAAACCAAACCAAACCAAACCAAACCAACAAACAAACAAAAGCATGATACTATATTTTAAACTATTTTTTTTATAAAAATTTATTTTAGTCTTCAAAAAGTACTACTTAACAGAAAATAGTAATGCTAAGTAGGTAGCCTTATATTGAAATTCAGGAGATTTGGGGATTGTTGTACTTCATAATTGCTCCTCTCTCTCGCCAAATAGGTATACCTAAAGTTGAGCAGACAACAAAAGTGTTGCCTTAGGCAGCTCTAAAAAGAAAAGAATAAAATGAGATTATCAGACTGGCAGTTTCAAGTCAGGACCATCTTAGTACAAATCAGATACCCTCAGAAGACCCAGCATTCCTGGGTACACCTTGTAGGTAAGAAACTGAAGGCCACTAAGAGTTTGTAACTAGGAAACAGTAATGTTTTGGAAAATAGTCAAATGCCTGATTTGTTCATAAATCCATACCCACTTACTCCTTCTTGGTGATACAATAACTGAAGGTGCCAAGAAGTTTCCAATCTAAACTGTTTGATTTACTTTGAATTAATTAGTTCAAACATATGCAAAAAATGGGTCTTTCTGGGCCTATAGGTTTATGTTCATATTTTGATTTCCATTGTAATTCTGAAATGAATTGAGTTTCTTCTCCTCTCCCTGAAAAAACAGTTTTTTGATTACCTTCTGAAAATGTTTATTAACATGCAAAAACTAGACATTGCTATTGATGAAAATGTTTAAAAACTACTCAACAAAATTAGGACTGGAGTCAGAAATCTTGGCCCTTCTGTGAAGTTTCCTCTGTTGTTTCTATGTGACTTCTGTAAAATGTCATTATTTACAATAGGTAAGGTTTTTACTCTGTCATCTTTTAAATTAACATTCGAAGATCAGAAAAAAAGACAAGAAACAGTCTATTTTCCATAAAATACAGAGGATTTTTTTGTTCATTTATCTTCCTTTGCATTGCCAGATGTTTCTGTACAGTGGTATCATGTACAACTGTTATTTTCATGACAGATGTGCTGAGGATTAAACTTGCTTCCCTCTGTAGTTCACCTGCTGCTTAGACTGTTGTCACTCCTATATAGTCTCTTGTTTGCTCAGACCTAACAGTTATGAGAACTGCCCTTTTTTATTGCTTGTGTTACTTAATAAAAATGCCGCAGTGGCTTGCTGTGAACAATTGAGGGATATGCTTCCTTCTAAGAGAGTTTTAAAGTCACATATATATGGGAACAGAAATGGACAAGGCCCTCTTAAGAACAAGGATCATGACATTTACTTTGTTTTATTTTCATAGACCATCTAGTATAATGAAGAGACACACAGCAAGAGACTAACAAATCTTTAGTGGTTTGGAATGAACATTTGGAGCTGTGTTTCTGATATGAGCTGACAATAGATTTTTCTGGACACAGTCATCATCCTCCAGGCAGGTTTTCGATGCACAGACCAATGCTGGAGTTATTTTAATGGTTTCAGACAAACAATGGTGTAGCATAGTTCAACTATAGGTGACCAGCAATACAGTCAGTCATTTTTTATTATTTAAAAAGACATTTACAGAACTATCTCTCAGACACAATGAGAAGCAAGATATGTTCCCTGTCTCCAGGGAGCAAACTATTCAATCCTCCAAGTCACATGCAAGGACATTTTTTATCATAAATCTTATAGAAACAACATTTTGATGCAGTTGAATATCTTTTATTTCAAAAATTAAAGGCAAATCTTGAATGGTAAATTGATGTCATTGCCTTATTTAGAAAATATTATTTATAGATTTATTTGGCAAGTTATATATATAAATGATGTTTACTCTTTCCACACTAATGTTTTTGAGTAGAGCCCACAGGGTGATAAACAATATAAGTAAGTTTTCACAACATACTAACCTTTTCAGAGAAGAGGTAGCTACTGAATATAACAATTCTTTGCATCATGTTTTGAAATATATATGAATGCCTTCACATTTGAAAGTGAGGATGCTATAGGCTGAATGTTTGTGTCATGTTCCAGTTCTAATGTCCAAGATGATGAGTTGTAGGGAAGAGTTTTGAGAAACAGAACTGCCTAGAGGGCAGAATTTTCATGAATGGGATTTTATAACAGATAAAATGATAACTCCCAGGTATCTCCTATATGCAAACCCACACTGAGAAGACAGCTCTCTGTGAACCACAAAGTCAGTCTTTCATTGGAGTCTGAATGTGTTAATGCTTCGACCTAGGCCTGGCTCTCAGAACCACAAGAAATTAGTTTTGGTTGTCCTAGGATGCCCAAGTTAAAGTATTCCATAAAAAGCCCCATAGTGATTAATTCAAAAGTACAAAAATTGGACTTTAGGTTTTGGAAATTGATAAAAATTCTTGGACGATGATAGTATTTTAGTAGCAGGAGATTCACTACAATTATTATTTTGTTTGCATTGAACAAATGTCCTGGGGTTGAAGAAAAAAAATGATAGGTATTACCATAGCAAAAACATGCTGTATATGCTGATGCTCTGAATTTAAATGATTTGCAATCATAATCTAAACACATTAACATTTAAATTATTAACATGGTTTACCAGATACTTGGTAGACACTTCACATTTTATTATATGATTTTAAGTGGAAAAGTAAGGAGTGGAATTAGAATTGTATTGTCCTGCATATAGAAAATACATTTTGATACTGTTATTTAAAACATCTGTAAGTTGCATCTAAAGAAATTGTTATAAAAGAAAGCCACCTCAGTGACAAAGACAGACACTATCACAGAGTAAAAGGCTGGAAAACAATTTTCCAAGCAAATGGTCCCCCAAACAAGCTGGAATAGCTATTCTAATATCGAATAAAATCAAATTTCAACCTAAAGTTATCAAAAAAGATAAGGAAGGACACTTCATACTCATCAAAGGTAAAATCTACCAAGATGAACTAACTAACTCTCTTTCTCTCTCTCTCTCTCTCTCTCTCTCTCTCTCTCTCTCTCTCTCTTTTAATTAGATATTTTCTTTATTTACATTTCAAATGTTATCCCCCTTCCTGGTTTCACTCTGAAACCCCCCTATCACCTCTCCCCTTCACCTGCTGAACAAGCCACCTACTCCCTCTTCCTGACCCTGGCATTCACCTACACTGGGGCATAGAGCCTTCACAGGACAAAGGGCCTATCCTCCCATTAATAACCAACTAGGCCATCCTCTGCTACATATGCAGCTGGAGCTATGAGTCCCACCATGTGTATTTTTTGGTTGGTAGTTTAGTCCCTGGGAGCTCTGGGAATACTGGTTAGTTCATATTGTTGTTCTTCCTATGGGACTGCAAACCCCTTCAGCTCCTTGGGTCCTGTCTCTAGTGACCCTGTGCACAGTCCAAAGGATGGCTGTGATCATCCACTTCTGTATTTGTCAGGCACTGGTAGAGCCTCACAGAAGACAGCTATATCAGGCTCCCGTCAGCAAGCACTTGTTGGCATCTACAATAGCGTCTGGGTTTGTTGATTGTATATGGGATGGACTCCCAAATGGGACAGTCTCTGGATAGTCACTCCTTCAATCTCTGCTCCACGATTTGTAACTCCTTCCATGGGTATTTTGTTCCCCCTTCTAAGAAGGTTCAAGATGCCCACACTTTGGTCTTCTTCTTGACTTTTATGTGGTCTGTGACTTGTATCTTGGGTCTTTTCAGTTTCTGGGCTAATATCCACTTCTCAGTGAGTGCATATCATGTGTGTCCTTTTGTGATTGGGTTACCTCACTCAGCATGACATTTTATAGTTCCATCCATTTGCCTAAGAATTTCATGAATTCATTGTTTTTAATAACTGAGTAGTACTCTATTGTGTAAATGTACCATATTTTCTGTATCCATTCTCCTGTTGAGGGACATCTGCATTGTTTCCAGCTTCTAGCTATTAAAATAAGGCTGCTATGAACAAAATGGAGCATGTGTCCTTATTACATGTTGGAGCTGCCAAACTGATTTCCAGAGAGGTTGTAAAAGCTTGCAATCCCACCAGCAATGGAGGAGTGTTCCTCTTTCTTTACATCCTCTCCAGCATCTGCTGTCACCTGAGTTTTTGGTCTTAGCCATTATGACTGGTATGAGGTAGAATCTCAGGGTTGTTTTGATTTGCATTTCCCTAATGATTAAGGATGTTGAACATTTTTTTCAGGTGCTTCTCAAGTGCAAAGTGATTTATTTTTATCTCCTTTTACAAAGCTCAAGACCAAATTGATCAAGGACCTCAACATAAAACCAGAAACACTGAAACTAACAGAAAAGAAAGCGGGGAATATCCTCAAGCACATAGATACAGGGGAAATTTTCCTGAATAGAACAACAATAGCTTTTGTTCTAATATCAAGAATTGATAAATGGACCTCATAAAATTGCAAAGCTTCTGTAAGGCAAAGAACACTTTCAATATGATTAAATGGCAACCAACAGGTTTGGACAAAAATCTTTACCAACCCTACATCTGATAGAGGGCTAATATCCAATATATACAAAGAATTTAAGACTCCAGTGAAAGAGAACCAAATAACCCTATTAAAAATGGGGAACAGAACTAAACAAAAATTCTCAACTGAGAAATACTGAATGGCTGAGAAGCATCTAAGGAAATGTTCAACATCCTTAGTCATCAGGGAAATGCAAATCAAAACATCCCTGAGATTCCACCCCACACCAATCAGAGTAGCTAAGATAAAAAATTCAGGTGACAGCAGATACTGATTAGGATGTAGAGAAAGAGGAACCCTCCTCCATTGTTGGTGAGATTGCAAGCTGGTACAATGACTCTGGAAATCAGTTTCGCAGTTCCTCAGAAAATTGGACATACTGTTACCTGAGGATCCCCCCCCACCACCACCATACTACTCCTGGGCATATACCCAGAAGATGCTCCGACATGTAATAGAGCACATGCTCCACTTTGTTCATAGCAGCCTTATTTATAATAACCAGAATCTGGAAAGAACCCAGATGTCCTTCAAGAAAGGCATGGGTACAGATAGTGTGGTACATTAACACAATGGAGTACAACTCAGTTATTAAAAATGATGAATTCATGAAATTCTTAGCAAATGGATGGAACTAGAAAACATCCTCTTGAGTTAGGTAACCCAGTCACAAAAGAATACATGTGGTATATACTCGCTGATAACTAGAAATGACTGAACTTGTGTATAAGTGAGTTAAGGCACTGTTAAGTGCTATCAGAAAATATATGGGACCCATATTTTATAAGTTTTCAAATGTCCTAAGTAATAACTTTGTTTTAAATATTTTGAGTTGGTAACTATACAAAAAAATTGTTAAATTCACTTAATACTATGACTATTTTAATGAATCATAGTTTTAAAATATTTTTTCAGCCTATACAAGAGGACAAATTATTTTTATTTTACCCTTCTTAGATTAATTGATTGAAGCCCTGTGAGTTAGACTACTATAAGACCTGGATTATTGAATGTACATTTAGTGTGACTGTGAAGCCCAGATTTGAAGGCTGTTAAGGCTTAGTATTTGGTGGGATTTGAGAAAGTTGGGAGGGAAGAGAGGGCTTTGAGAGAAAGAATGAGCAGGAGCTTTGTGCCAGGCCTGTTCTTTCAGAATTCTCTTGGTACTTGTTGGGGTCCACTGCCTGCAGTAAATCCCTACATCGCAGACTGGGTTCTCTGGGGATGGTCCACAGACTGGGTTCTCTGGGGAAGGTCCACAGACTGGGTTCTTTGGGGATGGTCCGGGGCTGAAACGAAACTAAGGTCGGGGAGAAAGAATAAAGCTAGGACAACATTGCTGATCGAACTGTCTTATTTAATGAAAGGATTTCTTTGGGGGAAAAAACGGGGAAGGCCCTGCCCCCAGTGGGTTTTGCGCAGGCGCCTGGAATTTGGTGGGAAGCCTGAAGCATTGTGGGATGTCCTGCATACTCCTGGTGAGCTGGGGGAGCTGGGGTCCAGGAAGACACACAGGAGCAGGGCAGGGCACCAGGCTAGTTCAGGTGCTAATTAACAAAACAAAGGATGCCACAGCAAGTGTGGCTCTCCATGGCCAGTCTTAGCATCAGCCATGCTGATGAGGGAGGGGACTTTACAGGTACTTTTAGGTGTTCAGGGAGCATATGTTCCTTTCTTCTTCTCTACCTGCTTCAGGGAACCAAGAAGGTCAAAGACCTTCCTGTTTTTAATGGGCCTCCAAGGCCTTCATTTTAATTTTGTAACACATCAAAACCTCAAGTTTTGACACAAAACATTGTGAACAGTTTGAACTCCTTCAGGCATTTACCCCTTGTGTAGTTAATGAGTTTCTACTATATTCTTAACATGGGGATAACAGCAGTAATGAAAACAAATATGACTTTTGGCCCATGAAAATCAGCATGATGTAATCCTTTTCCCTGAATTAGTTTCATAGCATCCTATAGACACTTGAAAATATCTTCTGGGATTTCAACAAAATCCATAGTACAATTTATATCAGAAAGACAATTTGTGTCTCTGTCTAAAATGCAATATCCTGAATATGTTGTTTCATTTATCAATTCAGAGCATGCATATGAGCACATGCATGTGGGTGCATTGTGAGATAGGAGAGAGAGGGAGAGGGAGAGAGAGAGAGAGAGAGAGAGAGAGAGAGAGAGCGAGAGAGAGAGAGAGAGAGAGAGAGAGAGAGAGAGAGATTGATTGTTTCTATATAACAGAATTACTAGCTGTGTGCAGGGAATTTTAAATGAGATCTTCTCTGTGCATATTTACCAATAGGTATATACAGAAATATTGAGATTTTATTTTAATCTCAGCACCGTGTCTTCATTTTAATAATTTCTACTAAATGTCCCTGTTTTTAAATATATATTCTTTTAAAATACTTACTAATAATCTAATATCAGTATTAGAAATATTGAAAAGTAATTTTTAGGAATTGTATTAATTTGAATCTTTAATAAATTATAATTGAAAACGTTGAATAGGATGTAGTGAAATTTTCATACATACATGTGGTACATAGTGTTCAAGTCAGTATAAATTGAATTACCATCTTGTCAACTTTCTTTGTACTGAAAACTTTAGACTTGATTCTTTTAGCATAATTGTTTTCTTTCTCTCTTTCTTACTCTTTCCTCTTTCTTACTTTTCCTTTCTTTTTTTCTTTCTTCCTCCCTCTCTTTCTTTCTTTCTTTCTTTCTTTCTTTCTTTCTTTCTTTCTTTCTTTCTTTCTTCCTTTCTCTCTCTCTGTCTCTTTCTCTTTCTTTCTTTCTTCTCTCCTTTCCTTCATTTTTTTCTTTCTTTCCCTCTGTCTTTTTTAAAGACAAAGTCTCTTTTAGCCCAAGCTAACCTGAACTCACCATGAAGCTAAGGCTAGCTCCTGATTCCCTTGCTTCAGCCTTCCAAACTCTGAGAATATAGTCTTGTGCAACTATACCTGGCTGTAATTAATTTTTGGAAGCCATTTAGACATTATTTTTCTTCAGTTAAAGGTGCATCTGAGCTTCTTAAGAGATCTATCCCAAGTCTCTCATGAATCCCTCCAAGACTATAGACCTCCTTTTGAGAATCAAAGAACAAAGAGGTTTTTATTGTTTTTTTGTTTATTTTTTGTGTTGTTGTTGTTGTTAAATCATCAGCCATCTGCCAAGTCATCAATGAAGTATAGTAATTAAACAATATTTGTCTACATGTGTTTGTAATGAGAGGCTGGAGCCTGCAGGATGTCATACCCACCTGTAGCAATCCATCTTCTTTATATTTTTTTTATTAGATGGTTTCTCTATTCCCATTTCAAATGCTATCCCCATTCCTAGTTTCCTCTCTGAAAATCCACTATACCATCCCCCTCCCCCTGCTCCCCAACCCACCCAAAAGAGATGATCTTTCCTATAGGTATTAAAATCTTGAAAAGACTTCTCTTCACTGGATAAAAAGAGGAGATTGCTACTTAATTTACTCAATTAGTACAAAGTGATTACAATTGTTAACTTGTTGACTTAAAAGATGAGGTCACTGTACGAAGGACTTACAGGTGACAGCCTTTTCTCTTAATTTTGAGTCAACAATGGCAATTTACGATCTTTTTGTTAGAGTTCATTTTGATCAAATGTTCATTAGTGTTCTTTACAAAGTTATTCAGGGAAATTTTTTTGTGGTGAGAAGATAATTATTGCACATTGACTCTTGAACCCCAGCAATTGGGAGAGGCTTGAGCATGCAGGATGCCATACCCACCTTAGCACATCCATCTTCTTTATTTTTTTATTAGATGGTTTCTTCATTTCCATTTAAAATGCTATCCCCATTCCTAGTTTCCTCTCTGAAAATCCACTATACCACCCCCCTCCCCCTGCTCCCCAACCCACCCACTCCCACTTCCTGGTCCTAGCATTCCCCTATACTGGGGCATAGAATCTTCACAACACCAAGGGCCTCTCCTACCATTGATGGCATACTAGGGCATTCTCTGCTACATATGCAGCTAGAGACATGAGCTCTGGGGTTACCAGTTAGTTCATTTTGTTGTTCCTAATATAGGGCTGCAGTCCCCTTCAGCTCCTTGGGTACTTTCTCTAGTTCCTTCATTAGGGACCAGGTGTTCCATTAAATAGATGATTATAAGCATCCACTTCTGTATTTGCCAGGCACTGGCATAGCCTCACAGAAGACAGCTATATCAGGGTCCTGTCAGCAAAACCTTGTTGGTATATGCGATAGTGTGTGGGTATGGTGGATGTTTATGGGATGGATCCCTGGGTGGGGCAGTCTCTGAATGGTCCTTTATTCTGTCACAGCTCCATTCTTTATCACTGTACCTCCTTCCATGGGTATTTTGTTCCCGATTTTAAGAAGAAATGAAGTATCCACACTTGGTCTTCATTCTTCTTGAGTTTCATGAGTTTTGCAAATTGTATCTTGGGTCTTTTCAGTTTCTGGACTAATATCCACTTATCAGTGAGGGCATATCATATGTGTTCTTTTGTGATTGGGTTACCTCATTCAGGATGATATTCTCCAGATCCATCCATTTGACTAAGTATTTCATAAATTTATTGTTTTAATAGCTGAGTAGTACTCCATTGTGTAAATGTACCACATTTTCTGTATCCATTCCTCTGTTGGTAAACATCTGGGTTCTCTCCAGCTTCTGGTTATTATAAATAAGGCTTCTATGAACATAGTAGAGCATGTGTCCTTACTACAACTTGGAATATCTTCTGGGTATATGCCCAGGGATGGTTTTGCTGGATCTTCTGATAGTACTATGTTCAGATTTCTGAGTTACCAAAATGATTTCCAGAGTGGTTGTACCAGCTTGCAATCCCACCAGCAATCTGATATTAGTATCCTATCAGATTTAGGATTGGTAAAGGTCTTTTCCCAATCTGTTAGTGGCCTTTTTGTCTTATGTACAGTGTCCTTTGCCTTACAGAAGCTTTGCAATTTTATGGGGTTCCATTTGTCTATTATTGATCTTAGAGTACAAGCTATTGCTCTTCTGTTCAGGAATTTTTCTCCTTTGCCCATTATCTTCGAGGCTTTTCTCCACTTTCTCCTCCATAAATTTCAGTGTATATGGTTTTATGTGGAGTTCTTGATTCACTTAGACTTGAGCTTTGTACAAGGAGATAAGAATGGATCAATTCGTATTCTTCTACATGATAAACTCCAGTTGAGCCAGCACCATTTGCTGAAAATGCTGTTTATCAGGTTTAGGAGTTTTCCGGTGGAAATTTAAGGTCACTTATATATATTATCATTTAATCAGCAAATAGTGATATTTTGACTTCTTCCTTTCCAATTTGTATCCTCTTGATCTCCTTTTGTTTTCTAATTGCTCTGGCTAAGACTTCAAGTACTATATTGAATAGGTAGGGAGAAAGTGGGTAGCCTTGTTTAGTAGCTGTTTCAAGTTTCTCTCCATTTAGTTTAATGTTGGCTACTGTTTTGCTGTATATTGCTTTTATTATGTTTACTATGGACCTTGAATTCCTGGTCTTTCCAAGGCTTTTACCATGAGTGGGTGTTAGATTTTTTTCAAATTCTTTCTCAGCATCCAATGAGATGATCATGTGGTTTTTGTCCTTGAGTTTGCTTACATAGTGGATTATGTTGATGGATTTCTGTATATTAAACCATCCCTTTATCCCTGAGATGAAGCCTACTTGATCATGATGGATGATCATTTTGATGTGTTCTAGGATTCGGTTTGTTTGAATTTTATTCAGTATTATTGCATCAATATTCATAAGGGAAATTGGTCTGAAGTTCTCTTTCTTTGTTGGTTTGTTGTGTGGTTTAGGAATCAGAGTAACTGGCTTCATAGAGCTAATTTGGTAGAGTACCTTCTGTTTCTATTTTGTAGAATAGTTTGAGGAGGATTGGAATTACGTCTTCTTTGAAAGTCTGATAGAACTCTGCACTAAACCCATCTGGTCCTGGGAGTTTTTTTTTTTTTTTTTTTGGTTGGGAGACTATTAATTACTGCTTCTATTTCTTTCAGGGATATGGGACAGTTTAGATTTTTAATCTTATGCTGACTTAACTTTGGTACCTGGTATCTCTCTAGAAAAATTGTTCATTTCATCCAGGTTTTCCAGATTTGTTGAATATAGCCTTTTGTAGTAAGATCTGATTGTTGGGAACTAAAAAGTGGGTTACTGAAGAAGAGGGGGAATGGGAGAGCCACACCCCATCAGAGTTCCACATATTCTCTGGTCAGTCAGGTGTGGGAGGGCAGCCATACACTTTCCACTCATCCCTGGGTGGGCATCCAAGCCTCTGAAACACTCTTCAGTGGGTAGCAAAGGGGCAGTCCTACCTGGGAGAACTGGAGCTACTTTGCTAAAGCCACAGGGGTTATGGGAGAGAGGGATGAGGGAAGAGAGGTTCCCAACACTGGCGAGAGTGAGTATAGCAGATCTTGATGAGCAGGTTCTCTATGGTTTTAGAGCCTTATTGTAGAAAGTCAGGGGGAAAGAGAGAAGGTAGAAGAGAGAGAGAGGGGGGGGAGAGAAGAGAGGAGAGAGAGAGGATAGGCTAGAGAGAAAGAGAGAGTAAAAGGTATAGAGTGAGAGGAGAGGAGAGAAGAAGACACAGAGAAAGGAGAGAGGGTGAGAGTGAGGAGTAAGAGGTAAGAGAGTGAGGTGGGGCTGAACAGCACTTTTTTAGTAAAAGGTCTTTACTCTTGCTAGGTAATTGGGGAGGAGTTAAACCTGAAGGTCAGAAGCTTGGGCCATTGCATACTTGACTTCTAGCCATGCTTCTCTTATGGGGGCTGTGGAGGGTGGTAACTTAGGCAGGAACCAGAGTTCCAGGAGCATGAGGGAATGCCTACCATGTCATGAAGGTGAATTAACACCTTTCAGGATTCAGACCTCAGCTTGAATGGAGACAAGCCTGTCTATACATAGCCCAATTACCCACATCTGATGATGTTTTGGATTTCCTTAAATTCTGTTGTTATGTCTCTGTTTTCATTTTTGATTTGGTTAATTAGGATACTGCCCCTGTGTCCTCTAGTTAGTCTGGCTAAGGGACTCAGAACCTGGTTTGGTAGATTCTTTTTATAGTTCTTTTTGTTTCCTCTTGGTTAATTTCAGCCCTAAGTTTGATTGTTTCCTGCTCTCTACTCCTCTTTGGTGAATTTGCTTCCTTTTTGTTCTAGAGCTTTTATTTTAGGTGTGCTCTCAAACTGCTAGTGTATACTCTCTCCAGTTCCCCCCACCCCCATACCCCTGTGGCATTCAGAGCTATGAGATTTCCTCTTAGAAGTGCTTTCATTGTGTCCCATAAGTTTGGGTATGTTGTGGCTTCATTTTCATTAAACTCTAAAAATTCTTTAATTTCTTTCTTTATTTCAGTTATTATTGAGTATAGTGTTGTTCAGCATCCACGTGTATGTTGGCTTTCTATTATTTATGTTGTTATTGAAGATCAGCCTTAGTCTGTGGTGATCTTGAGTCCTGGGGGTCAGGGCACTCTCTCTATAGGCAAGCTCTCCTCTAGCTGGGAAGGTGCACAGAGGTCTGAGGAACAGCTCTGCCTCCTGGCTGAGAATGAAGGCCAGAAGGGACCCTGTCCAAGAAGCTCTCTTGCTTCTTTGGCCCCTGCCTCTCCTGCATGGACTCAAGTCCACACATCTATCTTCTACTGTCCTCTTTAAAGTGTTATATTTCCTTAGAATTTCATGTCACCATGGCTTTGGGTGAGACGTGGTAATTCTAGATCAGTTATGTTGTTTATGAAATGTTGATAAATGTGAATATCAGACTATTATGATGATGTTTTCTTCCCTTAAGTATGTGAATAATTTATTCCTTAGGTACAGATCATGAATGCCTAGATTCCGGCTAAGTGTTCAACATAACCTATGAATTATCCCACTAGAGACACTGTGTTCTGTGTCTACTATGAAATGGCTCCTTCTCTAATAAGGGAAATTTTAATGTGTTCTTCATTTTAATACTCCAAAATTTCCCTATAGTACTTTTTTTCTATGTCTCACTGGTCATCATATTCAATCTCTTTGCTTCCATTCATCCAGTTGACACAAAGTTCCTATGGCTTTCAAATATTTAGACTCCTGTTCAAAAAATACCTTAAATGTAATAAAAGAATAAATCCTAGTAAGGTTAATCTCAAGTATACAGAAACAAAAGAAAGACAAAAAACTCAATCCACATAATGGATATAATCTATACTATGAGCGAGAAGAGTGAGGCAAGCCAGCATCTCTTGGCTAATAAAGCAAAACCCATAACGGATTACTTTTCAACTAGGTCTTAAAATATTTTTTATTAAGTCTTTGGAAATTCCTACACATACATCATCCATCTAATCCACTTCCACTCTCCTCTTCAAATTCTTCCTCGAATTTCTCCCACAACTCCCTTCCAACCTTATGTCTTCAGTGTACTTAGTGCTGCCAATGCATACATGCATGTAGGACCATCCACTGGGATGTGAATAACTTATCACTCACTCCTTGAAGAAAACTGACTGTCCTCACCCAGTAGCCATAAGCTGTCCATAGCAATAGGTAAGGCTTTGTGAGTCTTTTCCACCCACACTGGAATTTTATTGACTTTATTCATGTACAACTGTTCTTGTACAGTTGCAAAGACATAATCAAGATAATAGCATGGTTTAGAATGCTTCCCAAATTTAGTCTCTTTCTTAGTGCTGTCTTTAAAAATAGCAAGATTTACAAATGGAAAGAAGACTCAGTTGGATAAAAGAGTTTGCTGCTAAGCCTGCGGATCTGTATTTTATCCACATGGTGGAAGGAGAAGAAAAAAAAAAGAAAGTTTCACATTGTACTCTCAGCAGTCAGGAATACTGTGGGCTCTTACTTTATACATGTATAAAATAAATGTAATAAAAATAATTTAAACCAAAAATAGGTAGGAGAGAGGATTATATTAAATTCACTGCTGACTTTGTTACTTTAAAAGTAATACATTAAGTATTTAAGAAGTACAAAATAATGTTATTCATGATTACACATGTATAAATTTTCTAATGTTAGAGACCAGAGACCCTGAGCTAATTTAAATCATTTTAGGAATTCACAACCGAGCCCTGGGAATGAATCACACTGGAATAACTGGGATTTAATAGAACAAACTGTGGTGACTGTGACCATGTTTCTTCATCCTAATAATGGGACAATTAGTCATGAAACTTATGTAAGATGCCTTCAGCATGCACCAAAGGCTATTTTAATAAAAAAAGGATTTTTAAGTTATTGATGGGGAAGAGGTGCTTATTGCCAATTTTTAAGAGGATTAAGGAGTTCAGTGCTGAAAATTGGATTTCCTTTTAATAAAAGAGTGGATTAAAGTAGCACTGCCAGAAATATAAAACCACGTGGAGTGACAGCAAAGTTAAGGGGCAATCAGGCAGTGCTCTCTACACAAACTGTCAGCGCAGCTTCTAGACTCCATAATAATGAGGGTTCTTGAAGAAACATGCTCAATGATTTGATTTTTTCATAAAGTAATAAAAACAGAAATTTCAAATACTGGCAAATTTCCACATATTTTGGAATGAAAGACAAGTAAAAAATGGTTATTATTAAAGCAACACAGTTTATAAAAAGCATTTTAAATTGTGATACTATTCTCTGTCATTCATGAACATACTCTATTTACTATTTCTAGATATGTAGAGATATATGCATATATCTATATATGTATATATAGATCTATCTATCTATCTCTATATATCTGTCTATCAATCTATCTGTATGTATGTATATATATTCTATGGACCATTCTATAAAATTGCCAGCCTAAGGAGTTTGTAGATAATCCCAAAAGATAATAAATAAGTTATTTAGTAGATAATATGCCTAGACTAAAATAAAAGAAGTCTTATTGACAGACTGTGGCTATCTCTAGCTCTGGGATATTAGTTTCAGACCTAAATTGAATTGGAGAATTGGAGAATTGGAGAACATCATTTGGTGCCTAGAGAATTAGAGGAGAAGACTCATACACATAGTAGAGACAGAACATGTTCACATTACTGGATTCAGTGTACAGATACTTGGGGAGATGGAGATAGGAAAAGGGAGTAGGGGAGGAAACATCCACTGGATAGATAACCAAGTATCTTTTGGAACCCAGGGTCTCAGGGAGACTGGTTGCAAACATTCATGAAGTACAGATTATCCTTAATTTGGAAAAAGTGACAGCAGTCCCTGCTATCCTCACTTCAACATGGTTAGCTGTCCATGTCAAGCTGATTTGTGTCTGCTACTAGTTTAGGTTTAAATGTACTTTATCTATGAAATTCTTATTTAGCAACTACTATGTGTGAATTGAAAGTTCATTTTATGTAAAAGCTTTTGAATCTTCTGAATGCCATGCTAGATTTTAGAAATTGAAATGATAGAAAGTTCTAGCCTGCTTTTAGTGAGGTGGTAGACACTGTGAGACTTGATAATTTCTATGGAGATAATCTATTTTATAATGAAGAACTGAGACAATAATAAACCAGATGGTGTCATAGATCATTCACAAGTAATCTGTTCCTTTGCTCAATAATTTCTGCTAGGCTACTTATAACAAGCTGAATGACTTCAAGTGTTTATTCACATTAATAACTGACTTAATAAATGGTGTGCTTCTCACTTCATTGTTCTTCTGGTTTTCTTAATATTAATGTTAGGTGAATTTTAATTATAAAATTGCTAACACTTATGGAAATTTGCTAGATATCAGGAATTATATTTATAAGTCATTAGATATTTAATTTGATTCAGTGCATGCAAGACATTTTTCAGTTTTCTTGCATTGAAAAGATTAGTGTAAGGAGAAAGTCAGGCACACTGAACATCGCCCAGTGCTGACCAGCAAGACTGTGATTCAAACCAAAGATGACTTTCTCTGTCAAGTTAAATGTGTCTCTATGAAACAAACAAACAAACAAACAAACACCTCTTTTGATGATTCTTTATAACCTGCATATACTAGTGCCTATTTTCCACTTTAGCACATTACATTAATCTTAGTCACATTGTTGTATCTCTCTGTCAATAAATGTCTTTCCTTAAATTCACTGTTGTTTTTGTTAATCTTTGAATTTCTTGAGTATATACATATATACTAAATTGAGCAAAGAGGTTATGTTCTATCTTTATCAACTTATTGTCACAGCTATACAACCTTTACAGAATTAATTGAATATGTACTATTGTTTTAGAAGATACTCTTCAATAAAGAATTCACTGTAAACTCAAGAAGAATGACCAAAGTGTGGACACTTCGATCCTTCTTAGAAGGGGGAACAAAATACCCACGAAAGGATTTACTGAGACAAAGTTCAGAGCAGAGAATGAACAACCAGAAACTGCCCCACCTGGGTATCCACCCCAAAACAATCACTAAACCCAGACACTATTGCAGATGCCAACAAGAGCTTGCTGACAGGAACCTGATATAGCTGTCTCTTGAGAGGCTCTGCTAGGGCCTGACATATACAGTAGTGGATGCTAACAGTCAACCATTAGGCAGAGCACAGGGTCCCCAATGAAGGAGCTAGAGAAAGTACTCAATGAGCTGAAGGGGTTTGCAGCCCCCTAGGTGGAACAACAATATTAACTAATCAGTAACCCCAGAGCTCCCTGGAACAAAACCACCAATCAAAGAAAACACATGGGGGGTGGGGGGACTCGTGACTCTAGTTGCATATGTAGCAGAAGATGGCTTAGTCTGTCATATGGGATGAGAGACCATTGGTCCTGTGAACTTTCTATGACCCAGTATAGGGGATTGCCTGGGCCACGAAGCAGGACTGGGTGGGTTGGGGAACAGAGAAAGGGGGGAGAGGATAGAGGATTTACGAAAGGGAAACAAGGAAAGGTTAAGGGGTTTTGCAAATAACATTTGAAATGTAAATAAAAAACATATATATATATATATATATATATATATATATATATATATATATATATNTTTTTTTTTTTTAAAGAATTCACTGTGTCATGTGAAGTTTGACCTCCTACAAAATTTATTTACAGGCTTATTTTGAGAAAAGTAACAGTATGTGGAGAGACATTCGGTTTTTCTTTCCAATATTACTACTTCCAGTATGTATCAAGTACAGAAGGTTACTAAAAGAAAATTTCAGGTTATTAAAAATTATTTTACAAATAATACAAACTATTAAATGAACCAGCAAACATATTAAATTAAATCCAATAAATTTCTTATCTTTATGTGACTCATGTTTATCTAATCACTCTTTATAAGAAAGACTGCTATGTAGTAAATACAAAGCGAGGAAGGACACAGTTTTATATAGAATTTTTCATGATTTTGTGAACCTCATTTTGTCATATTTTTGCATGTTTTACAAAGATGTTATAAATAAGTAACCTTTGTGAGCTAAAGGATAACTGCTATTTTTTTTTTATAAATTAGTGTTCAATGTCATTTTGATAAGATCTTAAAGCACCTGGGACATGGCCTCTAAGAATGTCTATGAATGATTATCTTGATTATGTAGTTGAAGTGAGAAGACTCCTCCAATATTGGTGATACATTTCCCTAGGCAAAGAATGCTTGAGTATGTAAGAGTGGTGTATTGTGGTTTTTAGGCCACTTAACACAAACTATCTGGGAAGATGGTATCTCAATTAATAAAATTCCTCCATTAGTTTAGCCTTTAGACTATTCTGTGGGGCTTTTTCTTGCTTAATGATCAATGTGGTAGGGCTCATCTACTGTACAGTGCCAGCTCTGGGCAGATGGCCTTAGGCTGAGTAAGAAAGGTAACTGAGTGTGAGCCTGAGGAGCAAGCTTTAAGCAGCATTCTCTATGACCTCTGCTTCAGTTCCTGCCTTGAGTTTCTGTCTGACTTCCCTTCATGGAGAAATTTACATTGTAAGATGAGACAACTCCTTTCTTCCCCAAGTTGCTTTCAGGCAGAATTTTATCAGAATGGGAAAAAAACAAACTACGGAAAATTGGAAAAGGGCTGAGCACTATCAATTGATTGCTCCCTTCTCTGTAACAAGTTCTTGCAGCTCTCATTCCTCCCTTCATATGATGAGTTGTAACCTTGAATCATAAGTCAAATAAACCCTTTTTATCTTAAGATGCTTTTGATGGGGTATTTTGTCACATCTACTGGAAGAGAAACTAAGAAAAATATGTTCCAAATTTAATGCAAATCTTAAATTTGGACCATGCTGTTCTTTTACAATGAAAAAAACTAATAAATCAGCCATTGGTGCTATTAAGTCATATTAACCTATGTCTGATAGTGCACTTCATGTGACATGATTTATTAAATCTGAGTAAGCCCAATTAGTTCTTTCTTCAATGGCTGTTAGAGAGGTAGAAATTTACTACCGACCTCCACATTCAAGTCAGAAAACCACCAGCAATAACTGTGTCTAATTGCCCGGAAAGTGAGTAAAAAGCTGTGTCACAAAGGATAATTCTTTGAATTTAAGATTGATGTGACAGCCCCCATGCTACAAATAAAATGAAATGTTTCCTTGAGTAGATAAGAATCTTTGGAGACTAAACAATGGATACTCTCAGATCAGGTCATCCTGATGTACACAGTTCAGGGCAGAGTGAGCAATAACAAAAACCCACAGCCCAATTTAGCATAACATCCAGTCTGAGACCAATTTAATGGGCCTAAACATCTGTATTCATTCTATTTGCCTTGGACTCCTTAACTGATAAATTTGTTTTTCTGTCTACATGTTTTATTAAGCAGGTCCAGCCAGCGAGTGACAGCTAACTTAATTTAATTTTAATTACAAATAATAATATTCTTTATTAGTAGTAACTAAATTTATTTTAATGTCCTAATTATTCTTTTGTTCTGCTACCAGTTCTCTCAGATTTAAAAAATTCTTTCCCACACTTAAGTCTCAGTAATGGATATGAAGAAAAGAACCCTGACTCACTCTTCGTGAAAAGTACAAATTGGTAAAGCCACTATTGAAGTCCTTGCAGAATTTCTTCATGCTGTATATTCAAATTATGGTTTCTTCTCCTACAACTCCTCTGAGCCATCACTACATCCCCCCATCCAGATAGACATCCTTTCTGTCTCTCATTAGAAAGCAAGCAGAATACCCAAGATACAATTTACTAAATACATGAAACTCAAGGAGAATGAAGATCAAAATGTGGTCACTTTGCCCCTTCCTAGAATTAAGAAAAAAGCACACATTGAAGGAGTTACAGAGATCATGTGTGGAGCTGAACCAAAGGATGGACCAACCAGTGACTGCAGCAGCCGGGGAACCATCCCATAATCAGCCACCAAACATAGACACGATTGCATATGCCAGCAAGATAGTGCTGAAATGCCTTGATATAGTCGTGGGAGGCTATACCAATGCCTGGCAAGCATGGAAGTGGACACTCACAATCAGCTATTAGATAGAACTCAGGACTCACAAGGAAGAAGCTAGAGAAAGTACCCAAGGAGCTGAAGGGGTCTTCAATCCTATACGTGGAAGAATAACAGGAACTAACTAGTACCCCCAGAGCTCATGTCTCTAGCTGCATATATAGAAGAAGATGGCCTGGGAAGAGAGGTGCCTTGGTCATGCAGGCTTTATATGCCCCAGTACAGGGGAACGCCAGGGCCAAGATGTAGGAGTGGGTGGGTAGGGGAGCAGGGCGGGGGATGAGGGAGGGTATAGGGGACTTTTGGGATAACATTTGAAATGGAAATGAAGAAAAGATCTAATAAAAATGGGGAAAAAAAGAATTAAAAAAAGAAAGAAAGAAAGCAGGCATCTAAATATAATAGTAGAAATAATAATAATATAAATAAGATAAGGAAAAAAACACAAACAAACCTAATAGGACAAATGAAAACAAAACAAAACAAATAAAAACATCCAGAAAATAAATAGCTTAGGAAAAAGCATGAGAAACACATATAGATACAGAGATATATACATTAGTGGACATAGGAATCCCATAAAAACACAAAGCCAGAAGCCATAATATATAAGTAAAGGACCAATAAGGTTGAAAATATACTCTTTAAAAATACTATGAGACAAAGAACCTTTGAAAATGCCACTGAGTTTGTTTTGTGTTGACTATCTAATTGGCTGTACATGGGGTTTGCCTTTAAGAGTATGTGGCATCTCCAGTGAGACTCAGTTGGAGAAAAATATTTTTTTCTTTTATGAATTATCATTAGGAGATAGGTTCAGCATTAGAGATGTGGACATGTGTCCTCTTCCTTCTCAGCATGGGACCCCATCTGATGCAGACTCGAGCAGGCCCTGTGCATGCTGCCACTGTCATTATGAGTTCATATGTGAGTGAGCTTTGCTGTGCTAGAGAGCCTTGTGAAGGTGTCCTTCACCCCATTGGTTCTTTCTACAATCTTTCTGTTTCCTCTTCTACAGAGTTCTCTGAGCCCTGCGGGGAAGGATTTGGTGAAGACACCTCATTTAGTAGTGAGCGCTCCAAGATCATAATCTGCACAATGTTTGGTTGTGAGTCTTTGTACTCATTTCCATGTGATTCAGGGGGAAGCCTCTATGATGATGGCTGAGCATAACACTGATCTATGAGTATAGCAGAATATTGTTAGGAGTCTCTTTGTAGCTATATTCCCCTAGCCAATCAGCAGTATTTGGTTTTATGTTATGTTTTATGGCCTATCTGGTTTTGGCTTCTTGAGGATGGGTTCCATCTCATTTGGTGGACCTTACTTAAGTCAAACAGATACTTGTTAATTATTGCAACAAGCTTTGTGACACTATTGTACTTGCATAACTTGCAGAAAGATCATCATTGTATATTGAAGAGTTAGCAGCTGGGTAGGTATTTACCTTTCCCCTTCAGTAGCATGCAGAGTGCCTTCCAGTACCACGAACACTAGCCCATAGGGGTAAATGCACTAGCTGAACTTCTCCATGTTCAGTGAGTTGTGTGGGCATTGTCTTCAGCAGTGGAAACTTACTAAGGGCCTTGGCAGTAGCATAGATTCTTTGGAAATTGTCATGGGTCCGTTTGACCAACAATTTGATTAGATATAATTTATTACTGGCATTTGAAGCTTCATTTGGTGATGAGAGATATCCATCTAGTTGGACTTTCTCCAAATTGGTTGGACACCATTATTTGGTGAGTTCATTTGAATTGCCTACTCATATGTATATATTTTAGGAAACTTCTAATATATTAGAGTTGTATATAGCCACCAAAATTGCCCTTAGTTTTAGATACTCCCCAAATTGCCTCCTTGCCCCTGCATTCTCTGCCCTTCCCACTTAATCGTTCCATTCCTCCTATCTTCCCAATCCAGAACTATAAAACAAGCTAAAGGTGGAACTGCTGTTCTTTTGGGTACTTGTTTTAAAAAGTAAATCCTACCACAAAATACTTGCATTAAGAATAATATCAAGTAAGTGATATTCACTAATAGATAAAGAAGATGGGCTATATATGCACAATTTGTTTTTATTCAGTAGCAAAAGGAAAATAAAATCATGGCATTTACAGGAAAATGGATGAAACTCCAAATCACTATGCTAAGCAAAGTAAAACAAAATCCTAAAGACAAAAGCAAGTGTTTTTTGGAATCCTTATTTTGGATTCTTGATTTTATTTTTAAATGTGCATGTGTTCACATGCATGCATACATATGTGTATGTGTGTGTGTGTGTGTGTGTGTGTGTGTGTGTGTGTGTGTGTGTGAGATATGAAACTGGAAAATGGACCATGACAGAAGATTAGTATTTTTTTCAGGTAGAAGAGGGGAATAGAATATATATTATGAAGTCAGAAGGAGACTATTAAAGGTAAAACGACCAGAAAAGAAATCAAAGGGAGGAGGAAGGACCAGTAAAAATATGCTTGAGAATGCCATAACAATTCAGTATTTATGAGATTATATAATTATAATAATAACATCATATCTCCCTTCCATTTCCTCACTCTAAACTATCCTATATACTCTCTCATGCTTTCTTTAAAATCCATAGCCTCTTTAAAAAAGTATATATATATATATATATATATATATATATATATATATATATATATATATATA
>LR753368.1:346038-360558 GCA_902729485.2 Mus minutoides | reverse complement strand
TAATCACAATCTAGTGATTCAAAATCATTAATTTTAATTAAACTAATTACCAGTTATTCTGTTCATTCTATTCCTTTTTTCATTCATTCACAGGTTAACCTGAGAGATAATATAGTAACTTGAATAAAAGCTGTAATTATTATTGTAGTAGTATTGGTTGTCTGAATTGCTCATGGTAGGGGGAGTAGTAAAGCAATTTCTAGGTCAAATTGTAGGAATGTAATGGCCAGTAAGAAAAATTTTAGTGAAAAAGGTAAACATGAAGAGTGTGTGGGGTCAAACCCACACTCATATGGATTTGCTTTTTCTGAGTACAAGTTTATTTGAAGAAGTCAAAATGCAACTGAGATTAAAATGAAATATAGTAGGCTATTAATCAAGATAATAATAAATAAACTGATTAATCTCTTCCAATGTTTTCAGAATCTACTGATTGGAAGTCAGTTATATTAATAATACTAAGAGAGTCGGATCCTCATCAATAGATGGAGACATATAGGAAAAGTCAGACTGCGTCTACAAAGTGTCAGTATCATGCTGTTGCTTCAAATCCAAAATGGTGTTTGGATGTAAAGTGAATTTTACCTGTCATAGGAGACATGCAACAAGGAATGTAGATCCAATAATTACATGGAGACCATGGAATCCTGTTGCTATAAAGAATGTAGTGCCATAAATTCCATCTAAAATAGAAAATGATGTTTGTAAATATTCTGAGGCTTGAAGGACAGTGAAGTAAAGTCCTAGCATGATAGTAATTATTAAGGTTTAACACACACACACACACACACACACGCACACACATACATTCTATATATATTAATAAAACCTGTATTTCCTAAATACATAAATACAACCTGATCAGTCTGTATAATGTTACTTTTATGTATGCTTTCAAGGTTGATTATTTTTAGATAACTACTTAGTGTATACTTTCCTGGGTGTATACTTTACTTCTCTCCCATTTCTCAGTTGCCTATAGTTTTTTGTCTAGGTTTAAGACCTTGTGAGTTTCCTCCCTTGATGTTAACATGTTTGTTGGTGTTGACCTTCTCTAGGTTATGTGTAGACAGCTATGTTGGTGAGACTTCATTGGTATAGCTTTTTATATTTCCAGGAAATACCATTTTATAAAAAAATCCTTTTAAAAAAATTATATTTTTATTAGATATTTCCTTTATTTACATTTCAAATGTTATCACCTTTCCTAGTTTCTCCTCCAAAAAATTCCATCTCCCCTTTCCACTCCCCTTGCTCCCCAACTCACCCACTTCCACTTCCTAGCCCTGGCAGTTCCCTATACTGGGGCATAGAACCTTCACAGGACCAAGGGCCTCTCCTCCCACTGATGACCAACTGGACCATCCTTTGCTGCATATGCAGCTAGAGCCATGAGTCCCACCATGTGTTTTCTTTGATTGGTGGATTAGTCCCAGGAAGGTCTACGGGTACTGGTTAGTTCATATTGTTGTTCCTCTTATGGGGCTGCAGACCCCTTCAGCACCTTGCGTACTTTCTCTAGCTCCTTCATTGGGGCCCTGTGCTCCGTCCAAAGGATGGCTGTGAGCATCCTTGTTCCTTGTCTTTTACAATCCTTCCATCTCTTCTCCCACAATGATCTGAACCCAGATGCAGTTGCATTACAGATGTAAACCAGCATAATCCCTAGCTACATTTTAAATATTTATCTCCATACCCACAAGTGAATGTAGTTCTTATCCATTATTGTGGAGATACTTCTTTGCAACAGAGGCTATTAAAGAAAACCACAACTTATAAGCTGTTAGAGTTGGGGAACACAGTTGCAACTGATTCATTTACAACTAACTCATTACTTTTCATGCTAGCTTAAACACTTTTAAAATACTTTTTTAGAGGATATGTTTCAGGTTATTCATATTGCATTTTTGTTTTAGAATAAAACACTCTTATTTTTAACATCATACTTGCACTAAAAAAATTTAGTGATATGATTAGCATCAGTCATATTACTGCAACTGTCTAGCCCAAGGAAAAAAATACATAAATTAAGAAATAAAAATAATAGATATATGTATTCAATAGTTTTACCCATACATATATATTAGTTTTAATGAATAAGATGTAAAGATCGATTTATAGAAGATAATTGGTTTCTTAAGACACAATATTACTGCTCATAATCTTTTACATCTACTGTCTAGTTGATTTCTACTCTAATCTAGAATTTTCTAAAGCTAAAATATTTCAATCAAAGGAAGAAAATGTATTCCCAGTATAGTAGTTGGTGTGAGAGACAGTTGTTTCAAGTAGAGGTGACAATTACTGCTGTGGTTCTCTCTTAATTTCATTTCTTGTCTCTGTGATAAATGACCCCAATAAAAGCAGCTTAGAGGAGAAGGGGTCTAATTAGGTCAAAAGTTAAGATTATAGTCTACCATGGCAGAGAAGTCAAGGCAGCAGGAGCATGAAGCAGCTGGCCATGTTTCATGAATAGTCAAAACAGACCATGCATACTAGTGATCAGCTCTTATCTCCATTCATATTCAATCCAGGATCCCTGCATAGAGAACGATGTTACCTACAGTAAGGATTTCTTCCTGTCTCAGTTAATATTATCAAGATAATGCCCCACAGACAAGCCCAGAGCTCCACCTTTCAGGTTATTATCACTCTGTCAAAATGACAGTTAACTCTAATCATTGACAGGTTTGTGTGCGAGTAAAGATGTTTGTGCTTCTAGAACAATTTGAGAAGTCAATTAGATTTGAATATATGTGTATACTGGAGAGACGATAGAGTGCTAAGGTTAAGAAAAGGGAAACCTTGTGTGGAATAATAAAAGATTAGACTTATCAAAAGTTTAAAGCATATAGAGCATGGTGGTGTGTGCCCACAGTCCTAGCAGTCAGGATGTTGAAGCAGGAAGATTGTTAGTTTGTAGTCAGTCAAGGATTCATAGGGAAATTCTATCTAAAACTTTAAAGCAAAACCTAATATCCTTTCTGTAGTTTTGATGAAGAACTCATCTGATAATGAGGGAGATGGATTAGGCACAAACAAGGCTTTAACAATGCTAATTAGTCTCCAAGATAAATTACTTTACTTGGATAGGGAAATTGCAGAGCCAATATAGAATGTGAGAGATGACTGAATGCCAATTAGAGGTTCAGACTGATTAGATCAATTTATTACTTACATGAGAAAAGACATGAGAAAATATGAATTTATTTCATTCAAGTTTCTATGTTGCACAATGGTTAGCAATGTCATTAAATTGGAAAACAATGTACTGGTTACATTCTGTATATGGTATAGCACATAACACATGAGGCTCTATTAAGGTACAGGAAGGCCTATTTCTTAGCTTAAGTAAATAACAGTATACTGGGAAGCCCAAGATACACAGGACTGTCATACAAAATTGTGAAAAGCCCAAGGTCAGGGTTTATATCTTATTTAGTGCTGTGACTGGACACATAACAGAAATTCAGCATTTGTTCCATATGCCAAGGCTAAGAGAGAAGGAAGAAAAGGTGAAGGATCAAAGTACTTGTCCTTGCAGTTTTCATATGCAACAACCAATTTTCTGAGTTATGTGCCTTTGATAGGAGACATACTTTTTTTTTCAATTAGTTTTTATTAGATATTTTCTTAATTCACATTTCAAATGTCATCCCAAAAGTTCCCCCCCCACCCTCCCCCCTGTTCCCCTGCCCACCCACTCCCACTTCCTGGCACTGGCATTCCTCTGCACTGGGGCACATAAAGATTACAACACCAAGGGGCCTCTCCACCCAACGATGGCCCACCAGGCCATCCTCCACCACATGTAGAGCCAGAGACACATGTTCTGGGGGTTCTGGCTAGTTCATATTGTTGTTCCTCTTCTAGGGTTGCAGACCCCTTCAGCTCCTAGGGTTCTATCTCTAGCTTCTCCATTGTGGGCCCTGTGTTCCATCATATAGATGATTATGAGCATCCACTTCTTTTTAGACAGCTATATCAGGGTCCCTTAAGTAGGCACTAGCTGTCCTATGCAATAGTGTCTGAGTTTACTGACTGATTATGGGATGGATCCCCCCTGGTGGGGTAGTCTCTGTATGGTCCATCCTTTTCATCTTAGCTCTAAACTTTGTCTCTGTAACTCCTTTCATAGGTATTTTGTTTCCTATTCACAGGAGGAATGAAGTATCCACACGCTGGTCTTCCTTCTTGATGTTCTTGTGTTTTGCAAATTGTATCTTGGATATTCTAAGTTTCTGGGCTAATATCCATTTATCAGTGAGCTCATATCCAATGACTTCTTTTGTGATTGGGTTACCTCACTAAGGATTATATCCTCCAGATATAATTTCATGAATTCATTTTTTTTTTAATAGCGGAATAGTGGAACATGTGTCCTTTTTACCAGTTAGAACATCTTCTGGGTATATGCCCAGGAGAGGTATTGCAGGATATTTTGGTAGTACTATGTCCAATTTTCTGAGAAAATGCCAGACTGACTTCTAGAGTGGTTGTACAAGCTTGCAATCCCACCAGCAATGGAGGAGTGTTCCTCTTTCTCCACATCCTCGCCAGCATCTGCTGTCACCTGAATTTTTGATCTTAGCCATCCTGACTGGTGTGAGGTGGAATCTCAGTGTTGTTTTGATTTGCATTTCTCTGATGATTAAGGATGTTGAACATTTTTTCAGATGTTTCTCAGCCATTCGGAATTCCTCAATTGAGAATTCTTTGTTTAGCTCTGTAGCCCATATTTTAAAGGGGTTATTCGTTTTTCTGGAGTCCAGCTTCTTTAGCTCTTTGTAGATGTTGGATATTAGTCCCCTATCAGATTTAGGATTGGTAAAAAATCCTTTCCCAATCTGTTGGTGGCCTTTTTTTCTTGCTGACTGTGTCTTTTGCCTTACAGAAGCGTTGCAATTTTATAAGGTTCCATTTGTCACTTCTTGATCTTGCCGCACAGGCCATTGTTGTTCTGTTTAGGAATCTTTCCCCTGTGCCCATATCTTCGAAGGTTTTCCCAACTTTCTCCTCTATAAATTTCAGTGTCTCTGGTTTTATGTGGAGGTCTTTAATCCATTTAGACTTAAGCATTGTACAAGGAGATAAGAATGGATCAATTCTTTTGCATGCTAACAGCCAGTTGTGCCAGCACCATTTGTTGAAAATGCTGTCCTTTTTCCACTGGATGGCTTTAGCTCCCTTGTCAAAGATCAGGTGACCATAGGTGTGTGGATTCATTTCTGGGTCTTCAATTCTATTCCATTGATCTATCTGTCTGTTGCTGTACCAGTACCATGCAGGTTTTTATCACAATTGCTCTGTAGTACAGCTTAATGTCAGGCATGGTGATTCTCCCAGAGGTTCTTTTATTGTTGAGAATAGTTTTTGCTATCCTAGGTTTTTTATTATTCCAGATGAATTTGCAAATTGCCCTTTCTATCTCAGTGAAGAATTGAGTTGGAATTTTGATGGGGATTGCATTGAATCGGTAGATTGCTTTCGGCAGGATAGCCATTTTGATTATATTAGTCCTGCCAATCCATAAGCATGGGAGAGCTTCGGCAACAAAAGGAGATCAAGGGGATACAAATTGGAAAGGAAGAAGTTAAGATGTCACTGTTTGCAGATGATATGATAGTATATATTCGGGATCCCAAAAATTCCACCAGAGAACTCCTAAACCTGATAAACAGCTTCAGTGCAGTAGCTGGATATAAAATTAACTCAAACAAATCAATGGCCTTTCTCTACACAAAGGATAAAAGGTCTGAGAAAGAAATTAGGGAATCAGTACCCTTCACAATAGTCACAAATACCATATAATACCTTGGTGTGACTCTAACTAAGGAAGTGAAAGATCTTTATGACAAGAACTTCAAGTCTCTGAAGAAAGAAATTGAAGAAGATCTCAGAAGATGGAGACATACTTTTAAGAAAGTGATTTAGTTTTCTTGGAGAATCTGTCAGATGGTGGGCTTTATAAGTAATTTCTAGTGACTCTTCTTACAGGTATTACTGCGTGTTTCATCACAGACTTGGAAATTTCAGTAAGTCTACAATAAATTCTACATTTAATAACAAAATCTGAACCACTCAAGTTTTTCCTAGGCACTGAATTCCAGCAGGCCTTCAGGAATTCCTTTCCCCTTTCATTGCAACTATCACAAAAAGTATCAAATCACAAAAATTATCAACTTTATATGTGTGCACAGAAACACACACACAAAAAGAGAGAAAGAAAGAGAGAAGAGAAAGAGACAAAGAGACAGAGAGAATTAGAGAGCTAGACAGGCAGGCAGACAGAGACAGACCAACAAACAGAAACATAGAGACAGAGACAGATAGATATCCATTTAGGTAGATAACAATGCTCAATTAAATTGAAAGATTTAAAAGAGAAAAATATATTAGGCCTATCTACAGTTTTATTTGAATAATCTTCCATAGAATTAGAAACTATGCACAATGATAATTGAAAAAAAAATTTAAAGCTGGTTGACCTCTTCAAATGATTAAATCCAACCACAAGTATGTTAGGCAAGTATATATACATACACAGGGTCATAATAGTATTTCCAATGCTTTTGCTAATATACTTTTCAACTTCTTTAAAATATTTTCCTTCGTTTTATATTCCATTTCTGCTTTTTATAAAGTATTGTGTGCTTTATGGTTAAAAAAAAATTAAAACTACCTATGTGCTTTGTACTGCATGATCACAGACTTACTATTTCCAAAACACAGAGTGGAGATTAGTGGAAAATTGCATTATGACATATTTCTGAAGATATGGGACAGATATGTGATGCAAAACTACTCATTAATAAATGGCCTATATGCATAGAATGAAAAATTAATTATAATAAAAAGCAGTACCTTTGTTTCAATAGGCATGGCCTTGGGCTAAGTACTTTTGTAGAATGCTTCAGTTGTATTTAGCATAATGGCCTCTAATTAGAAATCGCCACCATTTAATGGACTAATGGTAAGTGGAGAAAATGACTAGATTTTGAAATAATTGAAACTAATGGGCTAACAGTGAAATGATTCCTACTTTTCCTCATCTCCTTCCCCTTCCTTCATCACTATAAAAGCTTTATTCAGGATGTAGAGGATAAAGTTACAGTGAGAGAAACAACTTTATATTTCTTAAGCTTTGGAATTTTACCAGTTATAATTCTGAAATATATTATGATAAGTAAGCTTATATAGGATGTAACACCATATAATTTTTCTTGACTAAGGATGAAGTGTGTGTGTGTGTGTGTGTGTGTGTGTGTGTGTGTGTGTGTGTGTGTGCACGTGCATGCGTGTTCTCATGAACACCCAGTTTGGAGAGTAACTGCATTAGGTCATACATCCATGTTTCTGTTCATCACAGAGTGGGTGAAAAATATTTCTTTAATGTGTCATTGTTTGAAAGTAGTTAACAATAGGACCCATTCAGTGTAAGCAAACATTCTCAGCTGTTCATTCTTCATTTTCTGTTCTGACAGTCCTGGTTAAATGTTAGTCATGTCTGTAGTTTTGTACTGCTGGAAATTTATCATGAACTAGAACATTTCAATAAATTAAATAACACTCTTCCTGGTTAGTGTATGTTGTCAACCTAAAGAATGCAATTCACCAATATTTGTTATATATGTGATCATTAAGAAACATTACCTTTTATTAGTACTAATGTTTTTTAACATTTTTATAATAAGATAAGGATAATACATATAGCAATATATCAGGGTTATTATACATTACAAACAAGTTAATACATAGATATCATTCAGGGTAATGTGCACATTGTAGAATATGCACATAGTACATCTTACAGAAATGTTTGCTAGTGTTATTAGTTTTATCAGTAAAATAATAACCCCTGAAAAATAAGGAGAAGAGAACAAAATTCTAATTTTGTACTATGAATGACAGTGCTAGGGGAACTTTACATTTCCCCTAAGAATCTTTATATTAAGATAATTTATATTAATTCTTTGGGAGTACTTGCCATGTACCAATTAAGTTAATCACAGCTTTCTCACAATTGTATAGATCAATAATACTTACTTGTTCTGTTTAAAAAACTTGTAATGTAACAAAAAGTCGCAAGATTTATACTCAAATTTGCCAGTGGAAATCTATGTACTCATTGGTTTGTCAATAACAGACTTAAACAATAAAAGAATAATTCTATTCACTGTTTAGAGACACCCAAATACAAGCTGATCAGAAAAATATAAGGTACAAGTTATACAATCAATAGTATAAAAGTAAAAGAATTAGGGAGTTCCAGGGTACACAGAAATCAGAGCTAACCATTATGTGAATAGAAAGAACAGCTCAGGGAGAAATGGAATGGAGCTAGATTTTGAAGACTATTTTCAATGCCAATAGTTAAAAATAGATAGTTGATGTGGTATGGAAGGCTGGTGCACAGAGACTATGTCTATGAGCTTTAGAAAGAAGAAATGTGTCAACAAAGGTGAAGAGAGGAAAGCTTTTCAGGAATGGAAAAGACCAGCAAGGTAGTTATAATGATTTTTTTTTAAAATGCCAGTCTCTAGCATGTTACTATGGTTTCAATATTAGTCCCACAAAAGTCCAGAATGTCTATAAGATGACACTATTGGGAGGTTAGAGAACCTTTAGACATAAAGTATCATGGGAAGTACTTTTTTTTTATTGGGAATAGACCGGGAAAAAGAGAATGGGACTTGGTTCTTTCCATCTGCCTGTATTTCTCTGATTCTTTTTGGATGTTTCTCCCCCCCTCTCTCTCCCTGCCTCCCCATCAGTATGTCTGCCTGTGTGTGCACAGTGCATGTGTGTCTGTCTGTCTGTCTGTGTCTGTTTCTGTTTCACACCTTTTGCTTTGGTTCATATGGCATAATTTTGTTTCTCTGATTATTCCTACCATGATATGCTACCACTCACTGCTTCTACTAGGATCTTTGGCTTTAGGGCTAACAAAACTCTGAGTGTAACAGTCTTTTCTTTAAAATGAGTTGACTGGAGTACTTTGTTAAATAACTTACTATTGGTTAATTCAGTAACGGTTCTCAAAATGGTTACACAAAATTATACCAACCTTTCTCTCTTATTCTTGCTAAAACACAAATATATTTTAAAATACAATAAAGTGTTAAACAATAGTTTTCTCTTTTATTAAAATTAACAACATAAAAATACCATGGCCACAATAAAAAGGGAATTACTTGTCCTACTATGTAATTTGTATAAGTTGAATGTTTCCAGATATATGGGAATTCCATGGATAAACTCCAGGAAACTCAAGTTTTAGTTGTGAAGTTGTGTAATTGTGAAGATTAAAGTAGACTCTGGCACTCTCTGGAGAAAAAATTTAGAAAATTATAATACTCTGACCATAAACAGCCCATCTTTACAGAGCTTTACTGGAATCATCACAGAATGGAGGAAATGAACTCTCTTTCCCTTTTCCCAGAAACCATCTTCCCTAAAAAGTGCTCTGAGCAAATGTTACTGATAAAGTAACTTTTACTTTATCAGTAAATGTGTACTCAGCAGAGGTCATAGAAAACTTTCTAGAACAGAGGTTATTTTATCAACCACTATGACATATTCTTTTCTTCAAAACGTTGTAGTTTACATACATATAGTCTGATTATTGTAAATATTTCTTAGATGTTTTAGTATCTCCTGACAGAAAGGATGTCAGTTCCAAAGAAATTTATGACAAATTACTAACTGTGGTGCTTATTCCAGAGAGTCTGCTTAGCCTCTGAGCTCTCTCAGCATCACAGCAAGTACTGTTACAGAGTGTTGACTCCTCTCAGCAGTTCTCATCTTCCTCTTACCCTAAGCCCCCCCCCGCCCCCCAGGGACTTTGCTTCCCATACCCCAGATTATTTTTCCTATTAAACTCTACCACTTTGGCCACATACTCTCTTGGTTCTCTTGGCCCTCTTGGTTCCTTTGGTTTTCTCTTGGTCCTCTTGGCCTCTCTTCTTTCTCTCTCCTCATACTCTTACTCTCACCCCCTATTTAATCTCTCATTGTCTGGTTCAGTCCACTGGTTATGTGTAGTTTCTCCCTGATCTGGATTCTTCCAAATGCCTCTGCCTTCACTCTCCCTCATATCAAAACCAGCTCTTTAACCATGACTTGGAGCATTCATATCTTCACTTTAATTCACAGGGTAGATGTAAAATACTTAGAACTAATATTAAAAGCTACAAAATTCAAAGGGAAATGAAGACTTGGCATTGTGTCAGGTTACATAATGCCTCCCCACTAAGATGGTTATGTTGCAATTCCCAAATGACAATATATACTATCTTAGATGAAAGTCTAATCATCAGAGCCTACAGCTCTAATATAACTCCAGCATGTGTCAGAGAGATAAGATGAAAAGTAAAGTGAAGTCAGGGAAGCCCAAGAGTGGATTCTACACACTGTTTTAGAATCTACTGTGCAGGTAGGACTAGGGAGGACCCTAAAAGCCTTCAAGACCTAAAACAGAAATAACAGAAATCAAAATGAGATTTAGAGACAGCCATCTATAGAAAATCCCTTGGGATCAACTTTACGTACTTGGATCAGGGAAATCACCAATGTAGACTTCCTATAAGGCAAAATAGTGCTTGGTTAACCTGCAATAGTATAATAATTTGGTTCAGCATCAATAAAGGATGAATATAAGCATATGAAAGCAATAAACATGATTATAGATATGACATCATTGATGTGGATAACTTGCAATTTTAGACAAATTAGTTTTTGGCTTGCAAAATTATTGAGCAAAAGCTAAAGTATGTAACTGATCATACAGAGACTGCAAATGTGTGCTTCAGTTTTTAGCTTATCTTGAATGTTTTATAACTGACTAGAATCTATTATTATGATTGCCCTTGTATTCTAACTTTGGGCTTGACCATTTCAGTCTACCTAGACTTTCTCTTTATGACCAGTACTCATGGTAATTTATGCATTCAATAACACTATTGTTTGCTACTGCAGGCTAGCTTGATCTTACTCCCTATGTCAGTCAGCCTGGCATTTTCTGATGAGACTGATAAGAATTCTGACCTGTTTCCTGGCTGCTAGATCAAAATGATTCTCTCTTGTGTCCTGGGGTAGACCTTCACTGAGGTTATAGCTTTCCTAGATTTGTAGATAGAACTGAATTTATCTACAGAATTGGGATCTTGGTGGTAAATCTGAAACAGGTGAGGTTCATGCCATGTCATATCATTTGGTCCATTCTTTCATTTGTTTATTTTATATATTTTGTATTTTAATCAATGCATAATTGTTCATGTCAATATCATGATCCTCACATATAGATGTGATTATATTAGCACATACATTGTCCAAATTTTTTAGCTGTTTTTTTTTTTTTAAAGGTGAGTCCTAAATACTGAATACAGGTTCATGTTAGGCAAACACTCACCAATGGGCCACATCCATAGCTCTCTTTTAACTAAGTTACCTAGGCTGGACTTAATTTCATCCTGTAGCTCAAGTAGCCCTAGAATTTGTAGTCTTCCTGTCTTGTGCTGTAGAACACAGGAAATTACAAGTGTGCTTCTCTAGTTCAAACTATTCCATATCTTTGTGCTGTAAACATTCAGAATCCTTTCTTCTAGATTTCTTGAAATGATACAGTACAATATTGTTAATTATAGGGTTTGTGCTATACTATTAAAATCAGAATTTATTGTTCTAATAAATTTTTACTCATTATTAATCTTTCTCAAACCCTGAAATCAGCCTATGGTAACCCTGATTTTGTTCTTTATCTTATGAGACCAACATTTTGGATCTTACCTCTGAGTAAAATAATATATCTGTCTTTTTATATCTGACTTATTTCAGTTCAAAATATACTGCAAAGTGACAGTAAAAGAGCATAGTATTGGCATAATATGCACAAGATAGAGAACACAGAATTAATGCATGCATTTGTAGTATGAGCTGCTTTTCAACAAAAATAAAAACAAACAGTCTTTAATTAAAATGCTGGGGAAACTATGTATCTATATATACAGTAATGTAATTAAACTCCTATTGCTTATTCTGAAAGTCAAATCTATGAAAGATCTAAAGAGCTGAAACAATGTTACCATTAGACTGCACTAAGGGGGAAAGTTGTATGTCTTTAAGCTGGACAAGGGAATATTTTTTAATTATTATATTTTTAATTTGTTTTTGGACACTCCATATTCCATTCCCTACTCCATCATCCACCCTCTATCTGATCCACATCTCATACTTCCTTTGCACAACACCCAGTTTCCATGTGGAGTCCCCCACCCCCCACATTACTTGACCTCTAAACTCCCTGGGACCTCCAGTCTCTTGAGAGTTAGGTGCATCATTTCTGAATGAACATAGACCCAGAAGTCCTCTTTGGGGTCCTCATATAAGCTGATGTATGCTGTCTATTCAGTGGTCCAGTGTTTTGAGAGATCTCGGGCTCCAAATTAATTGAGACTGCTGTTCCTACAGGATCGCTCTTCTCCTCAGCTTCTTTCAGTCTTTCCTAATTCAACAACAGGGGTCAATTGCTTCTGTCCATTGGTTGGGTGCAACTATCTGCATCTGACTCTTTCAGCTGCTTGTTGGGTCTTTTTGAGGGTAGTCTTGCTAGATCCCTTTTTGTGAGCGCTCCATAGCCTTTGTAATAGTGTCAGGCCTTGGAACCGCCCTGTGAGCCGGATCCCACTTTGGACCTGTCACTGGACATTCTTTTCCTCAGACTCCTCTTCATTCCCATCCCTGTAATTCTTTCAGACAGGAACAATTATGGGTTAGAGATGTGACTGTAGGATGGCAACCACATCCCACACTTGATGTCCTGTATTCCTGCTGGATGTGGGCTCTATAAGTTCACTCTCTCTACTGTCCAACATTTCATATAAGGTCTGTCCCTTTGAGTCACCAGGTCTCTGGTGCATTCTGGAATATCCTCCCAACCTCTTAATGTTGCCTGTTTGCATTCTTTCTGCTAGTCCTCAGAGCTTCAGCCCTTTTCCCTTACCCAATACCAGATCAGGTCACCCTCTCCCCCTTACTCCCCACCTACCCCATCCACTTTCCCTCCCAGGTCCCTCCTACCCTCCCGACTTGTGATTGCTTTCTTCTCCCTCCCAAGAGGGACCGAGGTGTCCTCACTTGGGCACTTCAGCTTGCTGAACTTTGAGTTCTGTGGACTGTATCTTAGGTATTTGGTATTTTTTGTTTTGTTTTTGGATTTGTTTGTTTGTTTATTTTTGGCTAACATTCACTAATTAGTGAGTACATACCATGCATGTCCTTTTGGGTCTGAGGAGCCCCACACAGGATGTTATTTTCTAGTTCCATCCATTTGTGTGCAAAACTCAGGATGTCCTCAGTCTTAATATCTGAGTAGTATTTGATTGTATAAACGAACCACATTTTCTGTACCCACTCTTCTGGCGGTGAAACATCTACATTGTTTCCAGCTTCTGGCTATCACAATTAAGGCCACTATGAACATAGTGGAACTATGAACATAGTGGCATGGTGGGGCATCTTTTGGGTATATTCCCAAGAGTGCTATAGCTGGGTCTTCAGGAAGTTCTATTTCCACTCTTTTGAAGGACATCCAGATTGATTTCCAGAGTGGTTGTATCAGTTTGCAATCCCACCAGCAATGGAGGAGTGTTCCTATTTCTCCACATCCTCTCCAACATGTGATGTCAACATGTGATCTTAGCCAATCTGATTGATGTAGGGTGGAATCTCAGGGTTGTTTTGAACTTTGAACATTTCTTCTCAGCCATTTGAGAATCCTCAGTTGTGAATTCTTGGTTTAGTTTTATACCCCATTTTTTGATTCGGTTGTTTGTTTTTTGGTGATCAACTTTTTGAGTTCTTTATATATTTTGGATATTAGCCCTCTATCCAAGGTGGGGTTAGTGAAGATTTTTTTCCCCAATCTGTAGGTTGCTGATTTGTCTTATTGACTATGTCCTTAGCCTTACAAAAGCTTTCCAGTTTCATAAGGTCCTATTTATCAATTCTTGCTCTTAGAGCAGGAGCCATTGAAGTTCTGCTAAGAAATTTCACCCTGTACCAATGAGTTTAAGGCTTTTTACCAATTTCTCTTCTGTTAGATTCAGTGTATCAGGTTTTATGTGGTGGTCCTTGATCCACTTGGACATGAGCTTTGTAAAAGGTGACAAATATGGGTCTATTTTCCTTCTTCTATATACAGACAGCCAGTTAGTCCAGCACCATTTATTGAAGATGCTTCTTTTTTTCCATTGTATATTTTTGGCATCTTTGTCAAAGGTCAAGTGACTGTAAGTGTGTGGCTATATTTCTGGGTCTTCAATTCTATTCCATTGATCAATGTGTCTGTCTTTGTACCAATACTGTGCAGTTTTTATCACTATTGCTTTGTAGTAAATCAGGAAATCAGGGATAGTGATTCCCTCAGCTGTTCTTTTATTGTAACTAATTGTTTTTGCTTTGCTTTGCTTTTCTTTTTTTTTTTTTTTTTTTTTTTTTTTTTTTTTTTTTTTTTTTTTTTTT
>LR753368.1:216359-345938 GCA_902729485.2 Mus minutoides | reverse complement strand
TTTTTTTTTCTTTTTTTTTTTTTCTTTTTTTTTTTTTTTTTTTTTTTTTTTTTTTTTTTTTTTTTTTTTTTTTTTTTTTTTTTTGCCTTTCCCGGTGAATTTGAGAATTGCTGTTTTCATATCTTTGAAGAATTGTGTTGGGATTTTGATGGGGATTGCACTGAATCTATAGATTGCCTTTGGTAGGATGACCCTTTTTACTATGTTAATTCTGACAAGTTATAGGCATGGGAAATCTCTCCGTTTTCTGACATCATCTTTGATTTCTTTCTTGAGAGACTTGAAGTTATTGTCATACAGGTCTTTCACTTGTTTGGTTAGAGTTACCTGAAGATATTTTATATTATTTGTGGCTATTGTTAAGGGAGTTATTTTCCTAGTTTCTTTCTTAGCCTGTTTATCATTTGTATAAAGGAAGGCTACTGATTTATTTGAGTTAATTTTATATCTGGCCACTTTGCTGAAGTTGTTTATCAGCTGGAGAAATTCTCTGATAGAAGTTTTGGGGTTGCTCATGTATACTTTCATATCATCTGCAAATAGTGATACCTTTATTTCTTCTTTATGAATTTGTATCCCGTTGATCTCTTTTTGTTGTCTTATTGTTGTAGCTAATACTTGGAGTACTATATTGAATAGATACAGGGAGAGTGGGCATCCTTGTCTTGTCCCCGATTTCAGTGGTAATGCTTCAAGTATGTCTCAATTTAATTCGATATTGGCTGTTGGTCTGCAGTAAATTGCTTTTATTATGTGTACAGTAGCCTGGGCTGGCATTTGTGTTGTCTTAAGAGTCTGCATGAGCTCTGACCAGGCTCTCCTGGCTTTCATAATCTCTGTTGAGAAGTCTGGTCCAATTATGTCTGCCTTGGTAATTTACTTGGACTTTTTCCCTTGCAGCTTTTAATATTCTTTCTTTGTTCTGTGCATTTAGTGTTTGGATAATTACATGACGAGTAGATTTTCTTTTCTAGTCCCATTTATTTGGTGTCTTATAGGCTTCTTTTACCTTTATGGCCATCTCTTTCTTTAGGTTGGGGAAGTTTTCTTCTATGATTTTGTTGAAGACATTTTCAGGTCATGTGAGCTGGGAATCTTCATTCTCCTCTCTTCCATTTATTCTTAGATTTGGTCTCTTCATTGTGTCCTGAATTTCCTGGATGCTTTGGGTTAGGAGTTTTTTATGTTTTGAATTTTGCTTCACAGTTGTATCAATCTCTTCTACAATATCTTCTGCACCTGAGATTCTCTCTTCTATTTCTTGTATTCTGTTGGTGATACTTATATCTGTAATTCCTGACCTCTTTCCTAGGTTTTCCATTTCCAGGTTTGCCCCCATTTTTGCTTTTTTATTGTTTCTATTTCCACTTCTAGATATTGGGAAGCTTCATTTAATTCCTTCACCTTTTTACCTGTGTTTTCATATATTTCTTTCAGTGAGTTATTGATAGCCTTCTAAAAGGACTCTATTATCTTTATGAGATATGACTTTAGGACAGATTCCTAATTTTCAGGAGTGTTGGTGTACTCAGGGCTTGCTGTGGTGGGAGAACTGGCTTCTAATGATGCCCACATATTTTGGCTTCTGTTGCTTATGGTCTACCACTTGCCTTTCACCATCTGGATATCCCTGGTGTTTGTTGGTCTAGGTACCTGTATGGAATCTGCCTCTTTTGTCCCTGGGTTGCTTCAGGTCTTCTGGTAGGCCTGCAGAGCTGGCTGTATCAGACCACCTGTATGGCCACCCAACTGGGGGTTCTTCATAAGGGCAGCGAAGTTGCTGATCTGTTGCACTGGCTGCAGTAGGTCTCTTGTGAGGCCTCCAGACTATTGGGTTTTCAGTGGAACAGTCAAGCTGTTGTCCAACTGCCCTGAATACAGCTGATCCTCAACTGCTCTGAGTACTGAGGGTCCTCAACTGCTCAACTGCTTTGAGTGCAGTGGGTCCTCTAGGGTGGATAGGAATATGGTTTTTTCATGGGAACAGACCAGCTAGGAGTCTGCCCCAGCAGCAAGGACTAGGTGGAAGTGTTGGAATGGAAGGAAGGGAAGTGGTATTCGTGAGGGTGGGGGGTTTTGTTGGGTGATAGGTCCTGAGTCTACCAGGCTCCCAGCAACAGCTCTTTGACTTGGTGCAGGGGGCAGGGGAATGTTCTCACCCACTGCTCTCAGTGCAGCATGTCTTCTAGGATGAATAGGGATATGGTGTCTTCACAGGAGCAATGAAAACACATGATTCTTAAGGATAAGCACAGATAGCAACAGTCAAGCTGTTGTCCAACTGCACTGAATGCAGCTAATCTTCAACTGCTCTATGTTCAGTGGATCCTCAACTGCTCTGAGTGCAGTGGATCCTCTAGTATGGATAGGGATATGGTGTCTTCATCCAAGCAGTGACAACGCATGATTCTTAAGGATAAGCAAGGATAGCCACATCTTGAGATGAAATCTATTCCATGTGAATATGATATGAAGATTGTTTGCATGGCAACTAAAGACTCAAAGAATTGCATATAACTTAACTGTCAAGGCAGAAACAGGAAATGTCTTATGAAATAAAAAAGAGAGAACCCATTAATGTATACTACATTGCCACAACCATCTCATCTACCTTGGTCAGTCTGCTGCCATTCACACTGAAAGAAGATACTCCAACAGCAAATAATTTACAACTCCCTAGACTCACATGCAATCTTTAGCAAACATGTTTTAATTATAATATGTTAGCTTCTTTCTTAGACATTATACCATCATATGCTTAATAGACTATATTATTGTGTAAACATGTTGATGTGACTTGCTTTAATGTGGTGATGTAGAATCAAGTCAGAACTATTTCCTGGATAAGTGTACAGAGATATTCAAATATGACTTATGCATAATCTTAAAAATTGAATGATAAAATTACTAAGTACATTTTATAGTTTTAATATTATATATTCTAAACACATGTTTTCCAAATTTCTAAATATGAGTTAAAGACTATGAATTTTTCTAGTGATAATTTCAGTTTGCTTTTTTGATAGCTTTGTGTGAGAAATCTTAAACTAAAGCCATAATAAAATTATATAACATTAGAATATTTTGAATTATGTTATAATTTAGTAATATCTTCTGAACTGAGTCAGTCCTAAAGATAGATGTTTTAAAAGAAATTTTATAAAGCAAACTCTGCATGGTGATATTAATATTTTGTAAAAAAAAAATATAGCATTTCCAACCCTGAGAGAAGTCATATTGCTTATTTAATCCTCAGAACACTTACAGGAATAGCATTCTGGTAACTGATGAGCTTTTTGGTTCCAAAACAGAAAGAAGGACAAGTTAAACTATTTAACCAGGATGATGACTAATCTGAGTGCTCATTCTACGTTACCAAATGTACTACTATTTTAACAATAAAAAAATTTTTTTTCAGGTTGCTTTAGGGACCAAGTCTGGTAAAAAGGTTTTGATAGTCTGTTTAGAGTATCCTTTAGGCAATCTGAAATTAAAACATTCCAACTCCAATGTGAGAACAACAAACTGCCGCACAAGAACCTTATATGTTTTAGAAAGGAAGAATATTTCTGGAGAAACGAGATAATTTGGCTTATGAGTGCATTGACTCTTGATAGTCCTTGAGTAAAGTATTTTCCTTCTCATTTATCAACCTATCCTCTTTCGAGACTCAACATTTAAATAATTTTTCTAGAAAATAAAATCTCCCCTACGTGAAGTCTATAGGTTCCAATACAACTCGGTAACTTCCCCAGATGTGATGCTTGTGCATTTAAGACTTTCTATTAGTTTGCATCTTCCTCTTTCTGAGATTACACAATGTGGCTGATTCTAAAGGTTTCACCAGGCAATAATATGCTGAAGGTCAATAGTACTGTCCATATACATATGGATGTTGTCACTAATAATTTCTTATAAAGACTTTCCCATTAAACTATTCCCTTGTGTCATAACTGACTCCCTACAGTCTTAGCCAAGTGCCTAAAGTGACAGCTAATTACAGCTATCACATCTAGGTTTTGTGTTATCCCATCTACTCCATCACACAGACTGTGTGGTCAGTCATCTCCTGTTACCTAGACCCTGCCAAATTCTTGTATAACTCATTAACTGCTAAAGAATTCAGCCATGAGTCTGTAAATGGAAATCTCTCTCTCTCTCTCTCTCTCTCTCTCTCTCTCTCTCTCTCTCTCTTTCTGAAAAAAAATAAATATTGAAAAAAGAAACTAATATAAAGTACCCATTTAAGGAAGATGAAGAAAGTGACCAGGGGCAAGAGCAGGTTGATCACCTTGAATTAAACCTCTACCATTACAACAAAACCTAAGAAAGTAGTTTTTTGTGTCTTTTTTTTCCTCCTTTACACACATTTGCTGGAGTTAAATTTTAAGGATCCTCCTTGTTTTGCTTCTTTTGGTCCTCTCAGAACTTAACACTACATCACAACCCTGGAGTGTGCACTGTGAGATAGGTTGTGTTCATTCAATTCAGCAGGGAGTTCTGTTTTCAGGTTCCAAGTATTACCAGATCATACCATGCATGTCTTATAGCTACCACGGGGGAGTTATCTCCTACATTTTTCTGCAATGGGATAAAGTTCTAAATTTCCAGAAGTTAAGATTTAACTCAACTCCTTTGCTGTACACAGCAACTTCCTTTGAAGTTGATAGCACATCATCAATGATGCAGAATTTATTTCTCTAAGACCTTGAAATAGAGACTACTGGAGGAAAGTGAACAGTTTTTAATAGTTTAGAGGACAGTGCAATACTTTGGCAATTATTTTTTATGTTTTGTTGTGTGAGAAAGAATCCAGTGGGCATTTTACTAGGTGTTTTTGGTGATTAGAATGGGTTTGCCTTAAGCTATAAAATTTCTCCCTATCTTCCCATGCTGAATGACAAAGCATAGGGTTGATTTCATCCAATGTCTCGCAAAGAGGAAAGACAGTATGACACAGTGAGAATTTCATGTCTATGACTGACACTATTACTTCAGTTCTATTTTTTTTTCAGGGAATTGGAAGTATGATACATCTACCTTAGTGTGTGTGTGTGTGTGTGTGTGTGTGCACGCGCGCGCATATGTTCATGCACAGGATTGCATGTCTGAATGAGTATGCATGCATTTGTGTGCACACACACTTGTATGTGTATGTACATGTGTTTGCATGCATGTGTGTGTTTCTAAGTACAGGGAAGGTCCTCACATTAATGTATATCCACCTGCATCTTGTACATAAATCTTTTCTACAATTTAGTATTCATATTCAAATGAGTACATTTATTGGATATAGTTCATACTCTAGCATAAATAGTCAAGTAAGACTGTATGTAAAAAAAAAAAAAAAGGAGGGAAGTGATTACAATTCATATGCTGTAAGCCCTAAATCTCATATAGTTTAAGAAAGAAAAACTATGTTCATTATACCACATTATGAAGTAGATTTAACTATTTTAATTTTCCAACTGTATGTATGTGTGTGTGTGTATATATATATATATATATATATATATATATATATATATATATATATATGCGTGTGTGTGTGTGTGTGTGTGTGTGTGTGTGTGTGTGTTTCTTTCTGGAGCAAAACTGTGCATTTTACATGAAATTTACTCCCAAGAAAATACAGTAGATATATTTGGAATTAAAAATCTTGACTTGGTTTTCTAAGATACTGCCTGTTTGTATTGAGGCAGTAGTTAAGTACTTCCTAAAATGCACACCACACCCTGATAAATTAATTCTTCCAGATCACACAGTGAGGAGCCTTGTTGCTTTGCACAATACATTAGCTATAAATCTGATTACATTTATAATTGCAAATAAGCTAATTCATTTCACTTAGAGAAAAAACAAAAGGTAAAATGTGTAGCTTTATTTTTTCCTATGTCCACTAGTTGATTTACAGTACCTTTGCTTTCTATCTGTTTTTTTAACAATAATTTTTTTATTGTGTATATATTTTTCTAACAAAGTTCTTTGGCATTTTCTCTCCATTTCAATAGATGGTATGATTTTTAGTCCTCTATGAACTGTTCTTGGTTTCTCCTATTCAGATGCCCATGATTTATTACTGACCGAAGCAGCTGATTTTGGTGAATTCACAGCTGGTTCTCTTTAGTAGCCTATTGTGCACACCATCTGGGCCTGCTGTTTCCAGTGTGTTCCACTTTTTCCCTCACCTTTAAAAAATGTAGCTATTTTGGTAAGCTTTTCCTGGACCTCTGATGGCTATTTTTCTTATTTTCCTTTTTATAAGGAATATACTGGAAAAATAATATTTAGCTCTAAGTCAGTCTTTATTTCCAAACATTAGTATTAAGTTAACTGGTTTGTGTTTAGGAATTATCTTACCCCTCCTGCCACCTCACATAAAACTATAGTGTGCACATATTTTAGTATCATATATCAGTCACCTTTCCTTCCTTCTCATTCTTACACAAAGGTAACAAGTGGCCATTCCTATTTTCTGTGCCTCATGTAAAGTGCCTTTTGTTTCTAGACATAAGGACACAGTGTTCAGATCACACAAATCAAATGATAATGCTCCCACATTCCACCTGTTCTCCATTGGTAGATGCTCTGTGCCACATGAAGGCAGAAAACTATTTTCACCATGATTATGCATTAGTTCAATTTCCAGCACTGTTTCTATTACTTCCACTGCTACCTTGAAATGTAAAATGACAATTAGGGAGCCATGACCTATACAGTATCCTATGAAGTCAATATCAAACTTTATGAGCTGAAGACACCCATAAAAAATTTTTACTCTCTATCTTCATCTTATTGTGCAGCTGTTCCTCAGCAGCTAATACTAAAAATTTCCCACCCATCCTGATAATCTAAACTCTTGCTGTCTAGAAGCACCATGGTCTGATTACTGTACCTTGCACCCCGGATCTCTCTCTCCTATGGGATCTTACCTCTTGCCTAATAACACCCACCAAATACAAGGCCATTTCCACTTTTATGATTTCAAATTCATTATGTACTCTGATTTTTTTTCATGAAAATAAAATTCAATTCCCACCATCCTTTGCATCTTCATAAAAGATATAACATATTAATGCTGCAAGTTTCTAAAAATGGAATTTCCAGCACTCCTCCCTAATAGAACACTTTAATAAAAAACATTCTGCTTGAAAATGCCTTCACAAGAGCGAAGGATCAATGTGAGAAATGAACACCTGGATGCAAAGAGAAGTAAGAAATGATGCATTAGAGTGTAAAAAGGACTTTGTCTCTTTTTTTGTCAGCCCTAACTCAACACAGACAGCAGAATTTGGGAGATGTTTCCTGCTGGGGAATACAAGGAAATGAACCTGAACCTTGACACAGCCTGGACAATAGTGCCATGCCTACTCTAGTTAAAACCAAAGTAGATACCTAAGGCAGACAATAGCAAGTGTTAGTGAATATGTGAAGGAAGGAGGACCCTTGTACACTATCGATGGAAATTATAAAGAATTAATGGTATAGAGGTGGGATTTTTTTAGACTTCTAATGTTTATTTCATGAAAGCTGAAAGTAGAAATGTGGTACTCAGAGGCTGAGGACAGTCCTGAGTGAGAGAAAGTTATGAATTAAGCAGTGGCCCTCAGTTATGCTTAGAGGTTGTACAAGAATTTCCATGATGCTATTATACAGAACAGAGACTATGACTAGCAGGAAATATGCTTCTAAGTTCTGAGGGGGAAAGGATTGGGACTTTCTTCTCTATAGAAGGTTAATGAATATGTGAAGAGATGAATATGTTAAACATGTTCAGCCTGCTTTAAAGATTGCAAAATATATACATGTTTTGAGACATGTTAGCTCATTAATATGTATAACTTTTAGGATTTCAAGAACTAATAAAAATATAATAAGGAAAATATTAGAGGCTTCACCCACCAAGTGAATAAAACTGCATCTTAAATATTATTTAAAAGAAGAAAATCTAAAAGAGTGCATAGTAGAATTTCACTACAAGAATCATGTAGATGCATAAAGACTAGGTTTAGGTAGTTCAGAGAACATAAGATTCCTTTAGACAATAGAAAACATAATGCAGAATGCACCCAAAATTAGCTTTCTAAACAGAAAGTTTCTCTCTCTCTCTCTCTCTCTCTCTCTCTCTCTCTCTCTCTCTCTCTCTCTCTCTCTCAAGTTATTTTATTTATTTACATTCTAGTCATTTCCCCCTTCTCACAGTTTCTCATCCTATTTCTTCTCTGGGCTTCTCTCCTGAACCCCCTTAACTGATCCTGTCCACCATTTCTCCTTCCCCTCCCCTCTCCTACCCAAGTCCCTCCCACCTTCTGTCTGTCATGATTCATGATTACTTTTGTTCCCCCTTCACTTCCACCTTTCTCCTTGTTTTACTTCTTTCTGTTTGTTTTGTTTTTGTTTTGTTTTTGTTTTTGTTTTTTGAGACAGGGTTTCTCTGTGTAGCCCTGGCTGTCCTGAAACTCACTCTGTAGACCAAGCTGGCCTCAAACTCAGAAATCCACCTGCCTTTGTCTCCCAAACCCTGGGATTATAGGCATGCACCTCCACCGCCAGGCTTGTTTTACTTTTTACAGTCTGTATATTGTATCAGAGGTATTCTGTACTTTTTGGCTAGTATTCACTTATTAGTAAGTACATACATGTCCTTTTGGGTTTGAGTTACCTAGCTCAAGATGATATTTTCTAGTTCCATCCATTTGTCTGCAAAATTCATGATGTCCTTGTTTTAAATAGCTGAATAGTATTCTATTGTGTAGTGAACCACATTTTCTGTATCCATTCTTTGGTTGATGGACAATTACAAATAAGGTTGCTATGAACCTGGTGGAGCACGTGTCCTTGTGGTATGATGGGGCATCTTTTGGGTATATGCCCAGGAGTGGTATAGCTGAGTCTTTGGGTAGAACTATTTCCAGTTTTCTGAGGAACCACCTAGATTGTTTTCCAGAGAGATTATACCAGTTTACAATCCCACTAACAATGGAAGTGTGATCCTCTTTTTCCACATCCTCGCCAGCATTTTGATTTTAGTCATTCTGATTGGTAGGAAGTGGAATCTTAGGGTTATTTGACTTGCATTTCTCTGATGACTAAGGACTTTGAACATTTCTTTAAGTGTTTCTAAGCTATTCGAGATTCTTCTGTTATGAACTCTCTGTTCACTCAGAACTCCATTTTTATATTGAGTTATTTGTTTTTTTGGAGGTTAACCTCTTCAGTTCTTTATATATTTTGAATATTATCCCTCTGTTGGTTGTAGGGTTAGTGAAGATTTTTCTCCCAATCTGTAGGTTGCTGATTTGTCCTATTAACAATGCCCTTTGCTGTACAGAAGCTTTATAGTTCATGAAGTCCCATTTATCAATTATTGATCTTAGAGCCTGAGCCATTGGTGTTATATTCAGAAAATTTTCCCAGTTTCTGTTGTTATATTTCCCATTTCATTTCCGATTTTGTTAATTTGGATACTGTCTCTGTGCTCTTTAGTTAGATTCTCTAAGGGTTTATATATTTTGTTGTTATTCCCAAAGAACCAGCTCTTGGTTTTGTTGGTTCTTTGTTTCTAACTGGTTGATTTCAACCCTGAGCTTGGCTATTTTTTGCTGTCTACTCCTCTTGGGTGTGTTTGTTTCTTTCTGTTCTAGAGATTTCAGGTGTGCCATTAAGTAGCTGGTATGGGATCTCTCCAATTTCGTTATGAAGGCACTTGGTCCTATGATTTTTTTCACTTAACACGGTTTTCATTATGTTCCATAAGTTTGGGTATGATGTGTCTTCATTTTCATTGAATTCTATGAAAAATTCTTTGAATTCTATGAAGAATTCCATCTTGTTTCTTGGGACCATTTGCTTGGAAAACTTTTTTCCCCAGCCTTTTACTCTGAAGTAGTGTCTCAGTGTTTATACTAGTGTTTTTACTATGAGGATGTGGAAAAAGAGGAACACTCTTCCATTGTTGGTGGGATTGTAAACTGGTATAATCTCTCTGGAAAACAATCTGGTGGTTCCTCAGAAAACTGGAAATAGTTCTACCCAAAGACTCAGCTATACCACTGAGGTGTGTTTCTAATATGTAGCAAAATGCTGGATCCTGTTTACATATCCAGTCTGTTAGCCTGTGTCTTTTTATTTGGGAATTGAATCCATTGATGTTGAGAGATATTAAAGACAGATGTTTGTTCGTTCCTGATATTTTTGTGTATGATTTCTCTTCTTTTGGGTTTGTTGTGAAATGTTTAGTTTCTTATATTTTATTGGGGTTAGTTACACTTTTTCTGTTGGCGATTTCATTCTAGTACCCTCTGTTGGCCTGGATTAGTAGAAAGAGATTGTTTACATTTGGCTTTGTCATGGAATATCTTGATTTCTCCATCGATGATGATTGGGAGTTTTGCTAGGTATTGTATCCTGGGCTGGCATTTGTGTTCTCTTACAGTCTAGATGACATCTGCCCAGGATCTTCTGGCTTTTAGAGTCTCTATTCAGAAGTCTGGTGTATTTCTGATAGGTAGATTTGCTTTTATGTGTTACTTGGCCTTTTCCTTTGCAGCTTTTAATATTTTTTCTTTGTTCTGTGCATTTGGTGTTTTGATTATTATGTGACAAAATAATTTTCTTTTCTGGTCCAATCCATTTGGTGTTCTGTAGGCATTGTGTACATTTGTGGTCATCTCTTTCTTTTGGTTAGGGAAGTTTTCTTCTATGATTTTGTTGATGTTTTCTGACTCTTTGAGCTGTGATTTTTTTTACCCTCTTCTATTCCTATTATTCTTAGGTTTGATCTTTTTATTGTGCCCTGAATTTCTGGAATACTTAGGGTTAGGAGCCTTTATACTGTGTATTTTATTTGTATTTTCTGATATGTCAATATCTTGTATGGTATATTTTTTTTACACCTGACATTCTCTCTTGTATCTCTTACATTTTATTGGTGATGCTTGTATCTGTAGTTCCTGATCTCATTCTTAAGTTGTCCAACTCCAGGGTTGCCTCCGTTTGTGTTTTCTTTATGTTTTTTCCTATTTCCATTTTTAGTTCTTGCATCATTTTGTTCATTTCCTTTACCTGCTTGGTTGTATTTTCCTATATTTCTTTAAGGGATTTATTTGTTTCTTCTCTAAGGGCTTTTGCCTATTTGCCTGTGTTTTCCTGTACTTCTTTTTTTTTTTTATTTTAGGCATTTTTTTTATTAGATATTTTCTTCATTTACATTTCAAATGCGATTCCTAAAGCTCCCTATACCCTCCCCCTACCCTGCCCCCCAACCTACCAACTACTGCTTCCTGGCCTTGGCATTCTCCTGTACTGGGGAGCATACGATCTTCTCTTTATGGGAATTCTTTGTATCCTCCTTAAAGGTCGCTATCATTTTTATGGAATGGAATTTTAGGTCATTATCTTGCTTTGCAGGCATGTTAGGGTATCCAAGACTTGCTCTGGTGGAAGAACTAGATTCTGATGCTGCCAAATTGGTTTCTGTTTCTTATGATTTTGTGATTGTCTCTGGCCATCTGGTTCTCTCTGGTTAGCTGGCCTGGGTATCTCTGACTGGAATCTGCCTCCTTGGAGGCAGTTATAACTCTGTAACCTGAGTTAGGGTTGATCTTGTACACAGGCAGTGTTGCCTCTAGTTAGGGTGGGCCTCCTATGTCTCTAGTTCTAGTGGATCTCCTATTACCATGTTTACTAGGAGGCTTGCAGGCAATAGCATTTGGTTGTGCATCTGGCCCAGGTGGAGAAGTGGCCCAGAAGGAAGGCAGAGGTAAAGGAGATGGGGTGGGAGAGGTGGGTCCTGCTTCACCTGGGCTCCATGGTTCTTCCAGCTAGTATGGGTATTTGGACGAGTTTCTCACCTGTGTCTTTGGTTTCCATAGACTTCTTGGGAGGCAAGCAAGCAGTAGCATTCAGGCAGGTGTTGTGATACTGATCTGGCCCAGATGTTTAGGTGAGCAAGAAGGAAGTTGGAGCTGGGGGATGGGCAAGGGGTAGGTCCAGCATCAGCTGGTCTATAGGGTATTAATTGATCTCCTGAACCATAAGCAAGAGAGAAAGGTGGTGTCTTAAAATATGTCATCAGTATTTCTAATTCTCACCATTATCATTGATCTATTTTGTGAAATTACTCCTAAATTTCTCTGGGTGCTACCCTATAACACATTTGTAGTAGTTTCTCAACCCAGCCGACAGAATGACTCCATAAACATGTGAGGAAGTTCTTTTTCTGCCATGACACCTGTATACTAGTTGTGGTTTGTCTCAGCATGAACAGACTGTGATTTACAAGCTCTATGTGACTAACAGTTTTTTTTTAATTATTCAAAAATTTCATTCATATATATATATATATATATATATATATATATATATATATATAAAATATCCTGATCTTATCTACCTCCTACTCAGTCCCTCAAGTTGTTCCTGCCCCATAATAATTTTTAATTCCAAATTAAAATATATATTTAATTCCAAATATATATATATATATATATATATATACTCAGCATATATATCTATATCTATATCTATATCTATATCTATATCTATATCATCTATCTATCTATATCTATATCTATATCTATATCATCTATCTATCTATATCTATATCTATATCTATATCTATATCTATATCTATATCTATATCTATAGATACCCAGAAGCTATCTACTGGCCAAAACTCTCTGAATAATGATGGGTAATAAGTAGCCCCTCCTTAATCCATGTAAAATTTTGAATTGCCTACTGCAAAACAGTCATATTCACTATTTATTTATTTACATACTAAATGCTGTCCCTCATCCAAGTACCTCCCTATGCAGGCCCCTCCTCCCATCCCTTTTACCTTTTCCTCTGAGAGAGACCCCTCCTGTTATACCACCCCCCCTTGCACATTAAGACTCTCCATGGTTATGTGTATCCTCTCCCACTAAAGCAAGACAAGGCAGCTCTATGTATTGAGGGCTTCAGTACAGCCTTTGTATGCTCTTTGGTTGGTATTTCAGCCTCTAGACCTGCTAAGCCTCCAGATTAGTTGACTCTACTGGTATTCCTATGGAGTTCCTATTCTTTTCAGGGCCTTCACTCTTTCTCCCACCTCTTCCATAAGAGTTCAGTGTTTGGCTGTGGGTATCTGCATCTGTTTCGGTCAGCTGCTGGTTAGAATCTCTCTGAGGATCCATGAACAAAAGTTAAACAAGTGGGAAGGCTCAAGTGAGGATGCTTGAATTTTACATAGAATGGGGAATAGCATAGTCATAGGAGGCAGAGGGAGGAATGGAACTGGGTGGGAGAGGGGATGGGGAAGGAAATTGGGAGAATGGGGTCAGGATCAGGTATGGGAAGAGACAGGAGAGAAGCCCAGAGGAACAGGGGAATGAATGGAAATCTGTGACTGCTGGGGCAGGAGGAATCTCTAGGAATCCCCAGAGTCCTGGGATGAGAAAGGCTCCCAGGAAGCAATATAGGTGACCTTAGCCAAGATGCCTAACAATAGGGACATGAAACCAGGCAAGACTCCTAGTGGAGGGATATGTGCACCAACTCACCCAACCAAAATTTGCCCTGTATAAAAGTATTGTAGGGACAAAGATGGAGCAGAAATTGAGGGAAGGCCTACCTATAACTGCTCAACTTGAGACCCATCTCGTTGGCAAGAACCAATCCCTGATACTATTAATGATACTCTGATATGCTGGCACACAGGAGCCTAGCAAAATTGTCATGTTTGCTCTTAATTTTATTTTCCTAGGAGAGAAAAGATGCTTTTTTATTTGTTTTGTTTGTTTGTTTGTTTGTTATAGGTTACAGTCTATCATTGGGGAAGTCAAGGCATGGACTTTGAGGCAGGAAATAAAACAGAACACACAGGAATGGAGCTTACTGACTCACTCTCCATGGCTTGCTCAGCTAGTTTCTTGTTTAAAATATAACATTATTTTACCTTTCCTCCATCCAACCTCTCCCATGTACCCACTGACCTCTTTGAAATCATGACATCTTTTGCCTGCATAGTCCTTATAAAGTTACTTGTATGTACATGATTAAAGGGATGGCCACTTTATATTGGACAACTAATTGGGTGGTTCACCCTGGAGTAAGACTATTTCTCCTATTATCAGTATTTCTTACCTGTCTGAAGATCGTTGTCTGAGAGTGGGGGCCAGAGATGAAAGCCTCTTCACTTTTCTATGTCTTGCTCTCTGCTACTAATTGTATTCATTTTTGTGTCAAGTTAGTTGACCTTCCTGGAATATTCTTTACCAACTATTCTTATGGTCAATTCTACCACTTTCAAGTATTTATTAAAATACTTTTGAAGTAAAAAAATACTCCAGACCATATCAATTTAGTATTAGAACTCATTTGTCAAACATTTGGGAGTTCTCTAAATCAGATCTATTTATTTTTCTTCTCTAAAACCATTTTAAAGATAATTTTGAGTCTGAGTCTTGCTCCAAACCTGGTATCCTATTGGCTTACCCTCCAGGGTGCTGGATTAAAGGCTCACTATGCTTGGCTCATAGTTTTCTCTTACTAATAATATACTATAATAATTTATTAATTAAGCATTTCAGTTCTACTCTAGCTCCATGTTACCCTTAAGGATCTCTGAGGGTAAGAATTATTTTTCTCATAGTCTCAAAAGCCATAAACTACAGTTCAACATAAATATATCTCTTGCCTGAACAGGCCCTGCAGAGAAATGGCTTTCAAGAAAAGCTGTTTGTTTTAGGACTCTAGAAATCGTAAAGCCTGACTAAATTATAGGCGACCATAAGGGGCCTTTTGGGCATTGCTCAGTCTGGAATTTTGAACACAAATATCTTTAGTATGTCAGAGATATACCTTTCTTCTACATTATCCCCTGTATGTTTCTTCTCAACTGACCCACAAGAAATGGCCCACTAAAATGAGGATAAAGCAAGATCCTATTGTTATGCCACTATGTGGAAAAACGTGCATATGTATTCTTGAGTCAGTCGTGCTTTTGGGATGGAAAAGAATCTTCTCCTGGCCCTGACTTCTAATGCCTTGTCTTGCTGCTTTACTGGGAATCCATGATAATATATCAAGGTGCTTGGCTAGCTACAGGAGCTAAAGTTTACCTGTTGGACAGGATCCATACATGATTCTCTATAGCTTATCTGTCCCAGTTGTGCTACATAGGAGGAAGAGTCATTATACATAGTTCATCTTCAGCTTCCTAAAACACTTAGTAATTTTGTTCTGTAAAAGATGAACAGTACACATATAATTTTTTTCAATGTATGTACAAGCACATGAATTCATTGCACGCATTTGTGAAACACTTTGTCTACTATCTCTTTGTAATTTAATACCAGAACAAAATGCCACATACTTCTATGAACAATTTAACAAGTACTTCTATTTTAGTTGACAAAAATTTTGAAGAACAGAACCTAGTATATCGTTCTCATGATTAATTTTTATATTAATTCATATACACAGACATGACCTTTGTTTCAATTCCATTGCTGATAGATTCTTAAGCCCCCCCCCCCCCAACTCATAGAAGCATCACAATATTACACTTTCCATTTGAGGGTACAATAGACATAAACATTGTAAGTCAGCAGCTCAGGGAAATTCATCATCATGCATATTATTCAAATGACTCTATGCCATGAAGCTTTAACTTATGACTCAAAAATTAACATTCTGCAAGAAAGCTTAATAAACATTGAACAAAATATGTCTCTCACTCTCTCTTTCTCTCTCTCTCTCTTTCTCGCTCTCTCTAAGACACACACATACTTCATTATTATAGATTTTAAAGTGATCTGTTTAAGAGAAATTTAAGAAACACAGTTTTCTTATTTGGAAAATATGCAACTGCATAATACAATTTTAATTAACCTTAACACAAAAATACTCTCAAAGTATTGAACTATAAATGAATTGAAATTAGACACTGTACCAGTGCAGAAATGTTTATACCCAAGAATAATTTTAAGAATCTGGCAGTTCTCTCCAGCAATATAATTTAAAATGTCCAATGTGCAATAGAAGCTTAGCTAGATATGATCATAAAATTTAATTCTATCAATTTAAACATCATAAATTAATAGTGCTTCCAAAATTATTTTAAATGTATCAGATGTTGTTATTTCTCAGTTCTATATCTAAATTCAGCAATCTCTTCGTAATAGATAAGACATGATAATAAAAATTACTAGGAAGGGAAATAGACATAACTTACTGATAGTGTTTCTACTCAGCATGTGCAAAGGCCTAGGTTTTATCCTTAGCACTAAAAACAATATAACATAGAAACTTATAATATTCATTTATTTGTAATTTATATGAAAAGAACTTTGTTCAGTGTTTGAAAGAAAATTTCAAAAAACAGTATTGTTAAATCTCAGAAATGGAAGTTTGGTATTCTGTCTGAGACAATCATTCTGGCTGACTTAATAGCCAAGCTTCCTGAATGTGGCTGTGCTAGCTTTCTACCTTGCTACTACCCCAAGTCTTCTAGTTCCAAACATTATCAGAAGTATCAATGCTGAGTTTTTTTTTTCCAAGACTCTAATAATCTCTTACTTGTGAACCCCTGTACAACAAAAAACAACTTACATAATTCTAATATACAAAGGCACAAAATTAACATTTTGAGAACAAATGAGCTGTAATAAGGATTGATCACACCAAAGCAAGACAAAAATGAAACAGAATAAAAGACAAAATCTCATCATTCCATGTCAGACATCTGAGATGGAATCACTGAGGCCCCAAGAGGATTGGGAAGCCCAAACCCCTTCTTATATCCATCAGCTTATCTCCATGCATGCAGCTTTCTCCTGGGGATATTCCATGATTTTGGCTCTTTGTCTACCCTGTAATATTGATTTCAACTTGAATGTTAACAACACAGCTTTATGCAGACATCTTACAGTCCCCTGTTGATAGTCCAACCAAAGCTATCATGCAATGCCCGGCTTTAGCAGCTCTCTAAGGTCATGCAACGTGATACTCCTCAATAGGTTGTCTTCCATTCCTATAAGACCTGTAACACATGGCCAAGTTCTGTTCCTGCCTAAGGATGTAGCCTGGCATGCTTAGACCACAACTGCAGGGCTTCTATGTGTCTTCTATGCTTTCCTTGGCCACGTATTTTCTTAGGTGTTTATATTCAAGTAGGGGAATCCTTCAGCTGAAGGTTTCTCCATTTAAATATATCAAGTTTTGCCCTCGAGACACATTTAATATTATACTAGTGTAGTGTAAAAGGTTTCCCTTCACTAATGATCTCTACAATTACAACTAATTTTCATCACCAACCCTAATGTTATCCAGTCTAAAAACTTCCTCCACCAAGAAAATTATTCTGTTATTTTTTTAACTGAACTTTATTTAGGTTCCTTGGGCAAATTGAGACCAGATACTTGACCAAATTATGAAACATACCTGAGTCCCATTTTTTTCTCTCAAGTATCATGGGCTGTGTTTGCATTGTTTCTCTTGACATTCTTGGTTTTCAAACTCCCACCACTTACTGCACCCTGATTTCTAACCCAAAGTTCCAAAATCTTACATATTCCTTCCATAAGCAAATTCCAAAAGCCTAAGGATCGTGTGGCCATGTTTATCTCAATAATGCCCTTATTCCTGGAACCAACTTTCAATTTTACTTACTTCCCATGTTGCTGTGATAAAATACCTTGGTGTAGAAAGGACTTATTTTCCTTGCTCTTTGAGGGTACAGTCTATCATGGTATGGAATTCAAGACAGCTGGAGCTTGAAACAAGTGGTTTGTTTACATCTATGGTTAGGAAGCAAGTAATGATGAACTCTTACATTCAGTTCCCCTCTCCTTTCTTATATTTTCTAGGATGAATCCATGAAATGGTACTACCCATATTTAGGAAGAGACTTCCTTGATCAATGAACCTTATCAAAAAAATTCCTTATAGCTATGTCCAGAGGCCAACCTAACTAACCTAGATTACCACAAGCCTCATCTCCTAGGTGATTGTTCTAGATCATGTCAAGTTGGCAACCAGTGTTAGCCATCATACCACATTATGACATTTTTATGAAAAAAAACCCAAATTTTTATGCATAAAAATAATTTCAAAGCTACACAAAAGGCTTTCTACATCAATTTCCTATAGCCTTTAACAATTTCAGAGTGCAGAATGAGAGACATAAAATATGGGTGAAGTTCATGATGTATATTTATGTATATACTGAAATAGATATTTCCACATAAATATGATGTATACATCAAAGAGTAGTATAATATGATTAAATATAGCACAAAGCAGAGAATTTTCCACATTCCACACTGTGTTATTATTTGGGGGGAAGTTTACTTTAAACAAGGAAACTAAGTATAATTACAAGAAAAATATAGAACATAATTTAAAATTTTTACAGTTTTAAGTTTCAAACCATTGTTAAAGTTTGATGAACTAAAATCACATTTAATTGATGTAAGTAACAGTCAGATAATAAAAACCTCAGAGGCTCATGAGGGTTTGATATCTTACCCATTAGGATTTATCTTTAATCATACAGACTTGAAAGCAATTGTTGTTCTTGGAATCTCTCAAGGGTCAAAAGATTAAAGCAAAATTGAGTTGTCAAAAATTCATTAAGAAGGCATGATCCATTAATTTAAAATTATATTTTGCTGAGAAATTTATCTGGAAAACAACAGAAAATTTAGGCCTTTAACAAAAATTGTGCTCAGTCTTGTTATCTATTGCTAATAGACACTGAAGACTGTCATCTCATTTACTTTTCATACCACAAATAAGTGTTCTAATTACTGTTTCTATATATAAAATAATTTTGTGAGGTCAACCCTAAGGTATGAAGATTTCACCTTTATAATTAACATTAAACACACAAATCATTTATAAAAGTGCAAGCCGATATATAATCATATGTGTGAACTTGTGTGCAGGAAATAATAACCCAAGTTCAAGAATCAAAATATTGCACTTGTAAGAAGTCTTAATGTGTGTAATTCCTAAAATCCTTTCCAATATTGATCCATTGGTTCAATGTGCCAATAATATTTTCTGGTCAGGATGAGATGAATAAGAAAGATTAATTACTATACTTGGTCTATGATTTGCTTTGCTTAACTTCAAGCCAAGATGTACACTCTTGGCTATTATCAGTCATATTACTTTTCTTTCTTTGCTATACTATACTAAGTTTAAAATTAAAGGCATTCTACATGGTGAATCAAAAGTTAAAGGAAGATATGTAGAACTGAAAGAGATTATGAATAAGACTAGGGAAAAATTTTTGAATTTTCAAGTCACTGACATTCACTGACTAGGAAAGAGCTGCAACTTGTTAGCTTCAGCTCAGTTTTTAGATACCACACTGACAACTCATCAGAGACAATTCTTTCACTTCCCTGTTCTCTTATTTACTCAGTGAAAAATAAAGTGATTTGTGATCTGTGGAGATCGCTTAGCAGAAAAGGACATTTGCTTATAAGCATGAGGAACTGAGTACAGATTTCTAGTATGTACACTAAAAGTGGGAATGGTCTAGTGCTCTAGTGCTTTTTGAAAGTGGTAAAGAACAGAGATATGATTGGTGGATTCTTTTGGCCACCACCCTAGTTCTAGGTTCAATGAGAAATCTTGTCTCAGTGGAAGAAACTAGAGATTAATATAGCAGAACGCCAAATATCACCACCCTCAGTCTCTGCAGTGCTCACACAAATATATATACAGAACACAACACACTAACACAATCACACACACACACACATTTTCTAGAAAATGTTGTGCATCAACTACTTGGTAGGTAGAGCATAGAGAAGAGACAGCATGGTCCTTTGTTATTATATCACAATTCATCAGAAACTGTCTACACTGACACAAGAAAAACACTATTCCAAAAATGTATGTTCAGTAATGGAAACAACACACACAACTCAGCAGTAGAAATTATGAACTATAGATAGAACCAGTGACATAAAGGTACTAAAACTAGAGAGAAGATGTGACACTCAAACAAGGCAAACAGTTTAGCTAGCTTGGAGCTCAGGCTATCCAGAAAATGTTTAAAGATAAAATAGGGATAAGAGATGTAAGTTTGATGAGACTATGCCAATCTTTAGTGAATATCAGCTAAGAGGCAGCTCTTCACAACAAAGAAACAGGGCTAAGGTATACCTGAAATCATGAAACTCAACGTCTTACATTTTCATTTATTTTCCTCCCTTAGGAAAGCAAAGTAATAATAATCTGAACTCAAAACAACGATTTAAAATATAGTTCACCACCACAGCTTCATAACTACTATCTAGAGAGCATTGTTATACAATTTCAAAGAAAGAAAAAGACAGGGTAGAAATCATGATATAGATTGGAGACATCCATATAGTATTTAAATATAGGGAAATGTTTCTGTTTGTAAACTATAGAATATTAAAGGACATAGTGAGAAAATAAGAAAGAGAAAATGGAAATGGATGTGTCATGAAGGAGGAAATTCAGACTGACATAGTAAAGATTATAAGAGGCTTGCTGGAATGACTGTGTCCAGAGAGTAGGTTTTTGTGTTCTTATTGGCCCCATTGTGCAGGGTGATGCTCTCCTCACACTGATTGGGATGGCATGGTCCCAGGTGGTCAGGGAGAAACTCCACACAGCAACTTCTAAAAGCTGACATAATCCATAGCACGAAGTTCATAATTCATATGAGAATCATGAAATACCATGTATATCCTAGGAGCCAAGGTCAACACTTTACCACCAAAATTTCACCATCCTTCCTCAGACTTATTTGCTGTTGTCCAGGTGGGCTGGTTTAAATTAAACTTGGGTCCTCTTCAAGAGTGTTTCAGTTATGTACAATCTTAAAAAGGCTACATTCATTGCTTTCTTCCTTCCTTCCTTGAGACTGAGCTCATGAAACTCTACAATCAAACCTGAACCAGAACAGTAGAAACCAAAATATATTCAGAGTAACTAGGATGATGCTTCTTTTTAAGCAAGTCTTTGTTGGTTAATTGACAACAACATGCTTCATGGGCCCTCTTATGTTCTTGAAGTCCATTGCCCTACTCCAGTGAACAGAGCAAGCAGTGACAACCCAAATTGTCTGTAATGTTTTCATGGAGCTCTACTGTTTCAGAAAACTCGAATATTTGGGAGACTGAGGCAGAAGCACAGCAAATTCAAGAACTGCTTGCAAAATTCAGTAAGACCCTGTCTCAAATGAAAATTAATTTATTTTAAATTAATGTTATGGGATATATCTCAGTTAGAGAGTGCTTGTCCAATATATTCATGAATCCTTAAGGTCAACCTCTAGTACTGTCAACAAAAAAAAGTGAGCAAAGAGAAAAAATATTGAGAGAAAAAGCTCATATATAAATCTTAACTTGTTCTAAAGTGATTTCAGGATCAATAGGGCTCCGGAAAAATTGGTAGAAGTAAGGGAAGAACACCTTCAAGGTGTGAATTTTGTGATCTCCATTTTTCCAGTGATTACAATACCACAGTGACCAATACCTTAAGGGGCTTCTATGGATATTTTAAAGGACAGAAGACGAGGAACTGTGTTGTGTCCTCCTTTGTCCAGATTCACATGTTTCTAATAAGCAGGAAAGAACATCTAAATGGTAAATGTAACAGTTTTGTCATCTTAGCTATGTCGTAGAAAGCATATTGTTATTTTATCATGTTGTTATGCTAACAGGGCCTTAATCTATGTTGATATAAGTGTAAACCTGGACAATATTGATGATGCCAAAAAGCACTTGCTGACCACAGTCTGATATGGCTCTTCTCTAATTGGTTCTGCCAGCACCTGACTAATACAGATGCAGATACTCATAGTCAACCATCAGACTGAGCTGGTGACCCCAATGGAATAGCTAGGGGAAAGACTGAAGTAGCTGATGGGGAATGCAACCCCATAGGAAGAACAATATCAACTAACTGGAATGCCCAGAGTTCCCAGGCACTAAACCACCAGACAAAAAGTATACAGGGATGATCATGGCTCCAGCTAGCATCGTCTAGATGTAGCAGAGGATGGAGGCATTGATGGGATCCTTGGTACTATGCAAATTTGATGTACCAGTGTAGGGGGATGCTAGAATGGTGAGATGGGAGTGGGTGAATGGATAGAGGAACACCCTCATGGAGGCAAAGGGGAGGGGTAATTGCATGGGGCTGTTGCAGAGGGGAAACTAGGAAGGGGAATATTATTCGAAATGTAAACAAATAAAATGATTAATAAAAAACAAAAACATAAAATAAAATTTGAATGATAGCAATATATTTTATTGTCATATCTTATATAGTTAAAAAGGAAAGTCAAGTAAAAAGGGGAAAATTCTAAGAAGGAATGAAGTATCCACATTTTGGTCTTTGTTCTTGATTTTTTTGTGTTTTGCAGATTGTATCTTGGGTATTTAAGTTTCTAGGCTATTATCCACTTAGCAGTGAGTGCAAACCAAGTGATTTCTTTTGTGATTGGGTTACCTCACTAAGGATTATATCCTCCAAATACAACTATGTGCCCAAGAATTTCATAAATTAATTGTTTTTAATAACTGTGTAGTACTTCATTGTGTAAATGTACCACATTTTCTGTATCCATTCCTCAGTTGAGGGACATCTGGATTCTTTCCAGCTTCTGGCTATTATAAATAAGGCTGCTATGAACATAGTGGTATATGTGTTCTTATTACCAGTTGGAACATCTTCTGGGTATATGCCCAGAAGAGGTATTGCTGGATCTTCTGGTAGTACTATGTCCAATTTTCTGAGGAACCTCCAGACTGATTTCCAGAGTGGTTGTACCAGCTTGCAATCCCAACAGCAATGTAGGAGTGTTCCTCTTTCTCAACATCCTTGCCAGCATCTGCTGTCACCTGAGTTTTTTATCTTAGCCATTCTGACTGGCGTGAGGTGGAATCTCAAAGTTGTTTTGATTTGCATTTCCCTGATGATTAAGGATGTTGAACATTTTTTCAGGTGCTTCTCAGCCATTCAGTATTCCTCAGATTAGAATTCTTTGTTTAGCTCTGTACCCCATTTTTTGAATGGGGTTATTTGAGTTTTTGGAGTCCAACTTCTTGTGCTCTTTGTATATATTGGATATTACTTCCCTATCAGATTTAGGATTGGTAAAAATCCTTTCCCAGTCTGCTGGTTCCCTTTCCTTATTAGAATAGAGAACAAAACACCCATGAAAGGAGTTACAGAGACAAAGATTTGAGCTAAGACAAAATGATGGACTAACTAGAGACTACATCACCCGGGGATCCATCCCATAATCAGTCACCAAACCCAGACACTATTGCATATGCCAGCAAGATTTTGCTGAAAGGACCCTGATATAGCTATCTCAAGTATGGCTATTCCATTGCCTGGCAAATACAGAAGGAGATGCTCATAGTCATCTATAGGATGGAACACAGGGCCCCCAATGGAGGAGCTATAGAAATTACCCAAGGAGCTGAAGGGGTCTACAACCCTTTAGGTAGAACAACAATATGAACTAAACAGTACCCCCAGAGCTCATGTCTCTAAATGCATAGGTAGCAGAAGATGGCCTAGTTGACCATCATTGGGAAGAGAGGCCCCTTGGTCTTACAAACTTTATATGCCTCAGTACAGGGGAACGCCAGGGTCAAGAAGTAGGAGTGGGCAGGTAGTGGAGCAGGGCGGGGTAGGGTATAGGGAACTTTCAGGATAGCATTTTTGAAATGTAAATAAAGAAAGTATCGAATAAAAAGAAATAAAAAAAGAGGGGGGAAATTATTGAACTCCCTCAGGCCCATTGATGTCCAGCAAAACCATCCTCTACCACATATGTAGCCAGAGCCCTGGGTCCTTCCATGTGTATTGTTTGGTTGCTGGTCCAGTCCCTGGGACCTCTGGGGTGTCTGGCCAGAATAAGAAATTTTACTAGTCTTGGATCCAGCCATCTCACTTTCAGAAATTATACCAGACACACAATATCATGAGTAAACAAAATATTTAAACTCATGTCTAATAGAAAAATACAAAAATGGAAGAGTCTCAATCAAGTGAGTTATGTAGTTAAGATAGAATATAATCTCTGAAACATATAATAGACATGTTGGAAAAATTTGAATTATTCAAAGCAAATACATTTATTGTTAAGCAAGGACTAAAAGCAGGTTCTTAGAAACCTTATTTTGTTTAATCAGTTTTTACATATGCTCAAATTTTGTAGGGCTGTATCAGAAATAGTCTTCTCTTGTTGAGTGGCCCTTAAATCCAATTAGAAAACTGTCAGTTACTAGCACTACTCTACCTGTAGAGTCTTGTCTTGATCATGTCTTGATCATGTCTTGATGGTTGTTGATGTGATTCATAGGCATTATAGCTGGGTAGAACCATTTGTAGTATCCATCCTTTGGAAGTTTGCATAGCACCTTTCAATATCATGAAAATTAGTCCTTACCTTTTCAGACCAGTTCAGGGGCCCCTAGGCCCTTATCTGAATTGTTTGATATCTTCAACAATAGAGTCTAACCTTCTACCTCTGGAGGGAAATCAAGAGCAACATCCAAAGGTTGTGTGTTTGGGTTGTCTTTTGGACAGCCACAGCCAACCACTCAAAACAGTGCTGCTCATGTTTGGTATTGGGGGTTTTGTTAGGATGTCTTTGGCTCTTGGAAGAAGCACCATTGTCCCAGGTTGGGGAAGTTCATTATAGCTACATATGTATATGTATATGCATTATAGTTTTTCTTAGGTAGTTAATAGTATGATTCTTTGTAGCCTTTTTAGATATCTTTATTGTTATTTTACCTACCTACCTCTTTCTTTTGTATTCAGCTCCTATTCTTTTTGGAAAGAACCCTTCCTTTTCCCATTTCCCAATGGGATCACTTGTATCCTATTATCCTTTATCCTCCTCCCAACTTATTCTTTATTTACCTCCTTCTTCCTCCCTAAAAAGAACCCCTTTTCCATTTTTCCTGCTCAGATGGGTTTGTTGTTGTATTTGCTTTGGTTTTATTGTTTTGTTGTGCCTTTGGATGAGAATCTCACTATATTCGATAAGCTAGTCTCAAATTCTTTAGTTTACAGGATTTCTTGCTTTAGCTTCCCAAGTTTGGGAATTCAAGGGTGCATTTTATTCTCTTTCCAATTCTCCTGGTGAGAAAATATATAACACAGATGTAAAGCATAACAATATTAGTATTTAGAGAAAAGCAAAGAAGAAAATTTATATCTTTGTGGAAATATTTCTTAGATGACATGAAAATATTAATTAAAATCTGATGAACTTTGTCAAGATTAAAAATGTCTACATATCAAAAGTCACCGACATTAAAATGAAAGGGCCACATGCTGGAGGGAAATACTTTAAGACAGATCTTGAAAGAGACTTCCATCTCAAATACATAAACAAAACACCCTCAAAACATAGTAAATTTCCTTAGAAATGAGTAAGCCAACAGATGTTTTCTCCAAAGAAAAGTGATAGCAAATAAGTCCACAAAAGGTGTTCACTTGTTTTAGTCACCATGACAATGTGATTTAAAGTCACAATTAGCACCATAACTGCCTTTTATAATGGTGTCAAAACACACAGAATGGTAATAGAGCACTGAAGATAAACAGCATCAGGATTTGATATATTACAAACAGGAATAGGAAGTGCTGTGATCACATTGGGGGAAATGTGTCAACTCCTTATAAAATAAGTATATTTCAAATGTCTCTCAGTAACTCTACTAGCATATATTTACCCAAAAGTAATATAAAATGTAAAACTCTCTGCAGGAATGTATTTAGCAGGCCCCCAAACAGGAAAACTGAAGTGTTCCGTGTGTATGGATTAACAATTGGTACGTGCACATAATGGTTCACTCCTAGACAACAAAAAGGAGTTAGAGTGGTCAAACATGAGAATAAATTTCAGATATAATAGGCTAAGTGAAAATGCCATATTAAAATGGTGGCATAATGGGTAGCCCTACTGATTGAAAGTTTTTGCAAGAATGCATCTATTAATTCTTGAGAACGGACAATTTTTAGAACAATTTGTAAACTAACAATCATGGGGAACTTTTGGCAATAAAGGAACTAGTGTTTTATATTCTTACTGCTGCTATCTGTATACTGTCTATATTGTCAAAACACAGATCTAGATTGAGGAAGTAGTTCAGTGATAGAACTTAGGAGAAAATGAAACAAAACCAAACAAACAAGATATCTAACCTCACAAATCAAACCAAAAGTAAATTTAATTGTATGCAATGAATAAAAATTAAGAACAGTAATTCCACAACTTTATCAATTTTAACTGACCTATTCCTTTATTGGAATGCTATAAAGCATTAACACTCATCATGTAAAAAAGAATGTTCCTTGTTTGATAATCTATGCTACCTTATAAGTTTATTGGAGCTTTATGATCTAAGTAAAAGAGGAAAAACCATAAAGACATGCACAAAGGTATCTTTGACAGATATAGAAAATTAATATAGAATATGAGACAAGACCTTCTTATATCCTATCACACTGAGAATTACAAATGCCATAGCAATCAGACCTATGGCACACTCAATGAGACTAACAGAGCACTAAGGCAGGCTCAGCTCCAATAATCAGGTGTGTCAAAATCACAACCAAGCTTATGGTAGAGGACTTGCCCAGCATGTGTGAGTTGATCTGCAACATCAAGGAGAAAGGAAGGAAGGGAGAGAAAGAAAGTAAAACAACTACTTAAGTATTTGAGAACCTAATGAAATTATAAAATGAAAAACTGGCTAACATTACTGAATGCCTGGACTCTATAATTATCTGGCTAGAATAGAAATGTTATTATTAAAATAGAATTTATATGAATAGAGTAAAATATTTTTATATTATCTATGATACTATATGATAAAGTAGTAGGTGAAAATCTATCTCTTATCAGAGATGAGAAAGAGGGTTGTCCCTCCTGGTCTAGTCTTGGACTGTAACACACATTGACCTTAAGTTCATAGTCCTCCCCATCACCCTCCTGAGTGCCATGGCTACTAATTCATGCTTCTACACCAAAATGAAGGAATATATCAACCCCTCCCAAAACTATATCAATTCCTTGCTAAAATTAAGTCTAATGTTCAAGGTAAATGCCATGTATTTCAAGAAAGTAGATATGACTATGATTTGGTATGGAAACTTTATCCTGAATGCTGTAGGTCCTCATTATTTTTTGGTTATTTTTTTATTATTATTAATAATCATTCCATTTGTTTACATCTCAAATGATATTCTACTTCCTAGTTACTCCTCCACCCCCGCCATCCTACATCTGCCTTCTTCTCCCTCCCCTTTGCCTCTATGAGGGTACTCACCCCACCCCACCCCACCCCACCACTTAGCATCACCTTACACTGGGGCATCAAACCTCCACAGGACCAAGGACCTCCTCTCCCATTAATGTCATACAAGGGGTACAAGGCCATCCTCTGCTACATATGTTTCTGGAGCCATGGATCCCTCCGTGTTCTCTCATTGGTTGGTGGTCTAGTCCCTGGGAGCACTCAGTATTATGCCCAGCCAATGTTGTTCTTCCTATCCCTCCACTCCTCCATATTTAGTTTCTTTGAGTATTTCATACTGCCTACTTCCTTTCCTACCAACTTTGTATCTTCTTTTTTCCTTAAAACACATCTAGTTCAATTTGTACTATTCAAATATTCTCAAATATGTTGATTCCCACTAAAGCATAGTCAATCTACTAGGGACTATACTTTTTTTTTCTTTTTCTTTTTTTTTTTAAGATGGCTCTCCCTCCTCCAGCAACTCTCAATTGCCAGTAATTCCTCAGGTAGAGACGAACTTTCAGGTCCACCTCCCATCTATAGTGTAATTTTTCTGAACCATGTGGTCAGTTTATTTTTAATTTTAAAAAGGCCTTTATACTATTTCTATGGTGCAAACACCATTTTGCATTCCTAAAACAGTGTACAATTCTTCTAATTTTAATGCATTATTACCAATATGTTCTGATTTTAACTATTAAAAATTTAACCACATTTTATATTATAAGTAAAATATAATATATATTAGATAATACAGAACACAGATAATCGAATATGTAACATTATAGAGGATATATTTAATAATATCTCAATGTATATTACAGAATTTTCTAATATATTTTTCCCATAGGCTTTGATATTATTGCACCTGGTTCATGACTGGGAAGGAACAAAGCCAACTCCACAGTAGACAATATAAAGCAAATTCTGAATCTTATGAAGCTCTTACTTCATGTTCTTAATTTTAAGCATTTTAAGAAAGACATAATATTCCATGTGATATTTGTAATTATTTATGAGTAAAACTGGAAATAGACATTTATGTGAACTTAAATCATTTCATTCATTGCATCAGCACTGAGGTAGCTTCTTCATTGTCTGATCTTCAGACTCAAATAAGAGGCACAGACAATCCAAATAATAAATATTTTGTGTGACTTGAATGAATTCCTGATTTTTTAAAGGCAAGAAATTATGGAAATTAAATTATGTTTAGTTTTGTCTGCAGTGTCACAAATGCCAGAATTCAGCTATGTTAGGAGCAGATGGATATAACAGGAAACAACACATTGAATTTCCTGGATGTGAAGCCTTCCAAATGTCTCTTGATTTTCAGAAATGCTGTTACTGCTAAAGAAACTTGAAACATCAATTGGAAATTAGGTTTTATATCTCTTTCACTGTTGTGGGAAGGAAAGGCATGAAGGGTCACGAGAGGTTCTTAAAAACAATTGTCAAATTTTGATTCCCCGAATTAATTTCTTCCTCTTATTGGTGTCTTTTTACTCTAAAGCTAGTAGACCATAATGTACCTCAAAAGAAAAGAGCATTCTGTGATGATATTCTCTGTCTCTTGGGTTTAACAGCTGATGGATTTCCAGAAGTAACTTGTCACATGATTTGCCTGGAGCAGCAGATGGACTATTAAAATGGAACTTGATGGCATTAATTTCTAAGATGGTTGTTAATTTGCTTACAGTAGTTTTGTGATCCAAAAGACTTTGGCAAGTCTAGTCCTCATAGAAACAGAAAGAAGTTTATCATCTATATGTTAATGATTACTGTTTTGGATGGCATCCAGGTCAAAGTTTGAATTCTGCCCATTTTACAATACTCTATCATATACTGATAAAGAGATCTTTATAAATACTAATAAGGTCATTTTCTCACTCTGACCAGTGGGTGATATTATGTAAAAATAGATATGGACTGCCTAGAATAGTACACTGTTAGACGATACTAATGTTGAGAAATGACCACTTCAGTTTTGAGGTGGAGGCTACTGCTAAGACTTTACCTTATATTTATTATGTTTCTGTATATTATTTATTAATTAAAGTTGAGCCTAAGCCTAACCACAACATCATTAATAGTTAATTCCTCCTTGGGACCTGTGTGCATTTATGTGATTAATATCTGTGCTTTTGCTCATTGAACCCACAAGTTGCTATTCTGCATTGATCGTGAAGAATGCACAGAAGCTAGTGCCCATTATGAAATTCCCATAAGACATCCACAATAATCTTCTCTTGAGTGCATCTAACCTCTGATGTTCCATTATGTGAGAAGAGAAAAACAAACTCTCTATCCCCACTTTGTGACTTTTAAAATAGCACATTTACAGATGTATGGATCTTTCTTTGTACACTTTCACTATAAATTTTTTAATTAGGTATTTTCTTTATTTACATTTCAAATGCTATCCTGAAAGTTCCCTATACCCTCCCCCCGCCCTGATCCCCCATCCGCCCACTCACACTTCCTGGCCCTGGCATTCCCCTGTATATAAAGTTTGTAAGACCAAGGGGCCTCTCTTCCCAGTGATGACCAACTAGGACATCTGCTACCTATGCATCTAGAGACACGAGCTCTGGGGGTACTGTTTAGTTCATATTGTTGTTCCACCTAAAGGGTTGTAGACCCCTTCAACTCCTTGGGCAATTTCTTTAGCTTCTCCATTGGGGCTCTGTGTTCCATCCTATAGATGAATGTGAGCATCCCCGTCTGTGTTTGCCAGGCACTGGCATAGCCTCACTTGAGATAGCTATATCAGGGTCCTTTCAGCAAAATCTTGGTGGCATATGCAATAGTGTCTGGATTTGGTGGCTAATTATGGGATGGATCCCCGGGTGCGGTAATCTCTGGATGGTCCATCCTTTTGTCTTAGCTCCAATCTTTGTCTCTGTAACTCCTTTCATGGGTGTTTTCTTCTCTATTCTAAGAAGGAATGAAGTATGCATACTTTGGTTACAACATTTTTTTTTTTTTTTTTTGGTTTTTTGAGACAGGGTTTTTCTCTCTGTATAGCCCTGGCTGTCCTGGAACTCACTCTGTTACATTCTTGATTTTCTTGTGTTTTGTAAGTTGTATCTTGAGTATTCTAAGTTTCTGGGCTAATATCCACTTATCAGTGAGTGCATATCAATTGACTTCTTTTGTGATTGGGTTACCTCACTAAGGATGATTTCCTCCAGATACATCCATTTGCTCAAGAATTTCATAAATTCATTGTTTTTAATAGCTGAGTAATACTCCATTGTGTAAATGTACCACACTTTCTGTATCCATTCCTCAGTTGAGGGACATCTGGATTCTTTCCAGCTTCTGGCTATTATAAATAAGGCTGCTATGAACATAGTGGAACATGTGTCCTTTTTACTAGTTGGAACATCTTCTGAGTATATGCCCAGTAGAGGTATTGCTGGATCTTTCAGTAGTACTATGTCCAATTCTCTGAGGAACCTCCAGACTGATTTCCAGAGTGGTTGTACCAGCTTGCAATCCCACCAGCAATGGAGGAGTGTTCCTCTTTCTCCACATCCTAGCCAGCATCTGCTGTCACCTGAGTTTTTTATCTTAGCCATTCTGACTGGAGTGAGGTGGAATCTCAAAGTTGTTTTGATTTGCATTTCCCTGATGATTAAGGATGTTGAACTTTTTTTCAGGTGCTTCTCTGCTTTTCATTATTCCTCAGTTGAGAATTCTTTGTTTAGCTCTGTACCCCATTTTTAATGGGGTTATTTGAATTTCTGGAGTTCAGCTTCTTGAGCTTTTTGTATATATTAGATATTAGTCACCTATCAGATTTTGGATTGGTAAAGATATTTTCCCAATCTGTTGGTGGCCTTTTTGTCTTATTGACAGTGTCTTTTGCCTTACAGAAGCTTTGCAATTTCATGAGATCCCATTTTTCAATTCTTGATCTTACATCACAAGCCATTGATGTTCTGTTGAGTAATTTTTCCCCTGTGCCCATATCTCCAGGGGTCCCTGAACCAAAGATATGGTAGAGTAAAATGGACAAGCTATATGAAGTCTGTTCATCAGTACAAAGAAAAAGAAAATACTCAAGGCTTTGAGTTCATTTTGAAGAGCTAGAGTTTATTTAAAAAGTCACTCCATTCATGGCCATACCCCTTCACATAACAAATGCTTTCTGCTCACTCAGGTCTGTGCCTCTGCAGATCAGCAGGGTTTTTTGACTCTCCCAACATCTGCCCCTAGCCTTTAGAACAGTAGGTTTGAACCTTCCTACTGCTGTGGTCCTTTAATACAGTTCCTCATATGGTGACTCTCAACAATAAAATTATCTTATTGCAATTTCATAATGGTAATTTTGCCACTTTTATGAATCTTAATGTAAATATATGATATTCAGAAAATCGGATGTGACCCCAAAGGGACCAGGACCCATAAGTTGAGAACTACTGCCTTAAAAGAGAGTCTAGGTGACTGTCTCATTACAGAAGTTACATAGTCTAGAGTGGGAGGTGTGCTCTATCAACTGATGCTGGTGAGTCTGAGCACCTTTCACAGACTCAGCTTTAAAGTTACCATTGCAGAGCACACTGGCTATTACTAGTCACATGGGTAGACAATGAAGGGAATATGGAGATCTAGAAAAATATTATTTCCTCTATCCCAGATTATATTTTGAGCAAGCAGTATCTTCCCCTACAACTTTCCAATAAATAGACATTTTAAAACATTCCACATAAAAATTCCATCAAGTCATAGACTCCTATTGAAAGGTAAGATTTCAGTATAATGTACAGTCATCTACAATATCTATATTCTTCTGATGATCCTCTAGGTTCATAGATATAGACTAAAATAACCTACCTCTGTACTTTCTAATGGGAAGAAAAATAAGACTCTAATTTGAAGAGAAAAGTAGTCTGGTATAGCAGTGATTTTTTTTTTGTACCAAATACAAATCCCACTGAACTTGTTATAAAAAATATTCTCACCCGAGTGGGAAATGACCTTCACTTATTAATGCTTACTTCCTTCAGTCACTTAGAATACAGGTCTGGGAAGTATATCCCACTTTCCAGTATGTGCAAATGTCTCAATGCAATCCCTATCCATACAACCATCAGTACCCTGTGGTTGTTTTCACTGATGTCCCTCAGTACACAGTGCTTCCTTGTAAGAAAAGTATATGTCCCTCTCCATGTCAATCTCTGTTTTGTCTTGGTTTGTGCCAAGAACCATACAAGCAACACCAGATACCAGGTCTGTGTGGGACATGCTCTGGACAGAGATGAGGGAGCTTGGAATTTTAAAGGGCAGAAAGGACAATTTGGGAGCCAGAGGTGTTTTTATCACGTCATCCTTTTGTCAGGTGCCTCTTAGCTCCAAACTGCCTGTAGACGTTCTCATTACCATGGTGGCCTTCTTGTTAGACAAGTGTTCTTATTGGTATTCTCAATTGGGAGTTGCTCAGCACCTTTGAGGCTCTTTGTTGTACATCATTACATCTTCATTTCAAACTCTGAAAGCATAAAGAAGAAAAGGAGCACTGCATTCATCAGCTGATTCCAGGTAAGTGGGTATAGAGCTGAGCTTTTAGGGTCTGTCTTCAGGACCTAAGGGAAAGAGTGAGGTTGACTTCATCAGCGGGAGAAGAATTTTACTTGATCCATTGATGTGGATTGTGCTACTGCCATCAAGAGTGGTAGGAGAAATCTTTGAAAACTGGTAGTTAGAGAGATATAGCACGAATCTAAAGACTGAAGATTAGGGGACCTAGTAAGGGAACTATCCAAGGTAGCCATTGTCTTAATGTGCACCTAGTGATGGCAGTGAATTGATCTAAGAGGAACTTCTATAAAAAAAAACAAAAAAAGTTTAAACTTGAGAATAATAAGTAAAAAATGAGTGACTTAAGGGAAGTGAAAGTGAAAAGAAAACAATAGCCCATCCATAAATATGTTCTTTGAGCTAGGCTGACTTGTTTGGCCTTAGTAGGGGAGGATGCTCCTAGCCTCACAGAGACTTGAAGTGCTAGGTAGGGGGATAACGAAGGGGGCCCATCCAATCAGAGGAGCAGTGGAGAGGGAATGCAATAAGGATTCTGAGAGGGGCAACTGGGAGGGGCAGTGACTGAGATATAAAGTGAATAAGTAAAAAAAGAAAAAAATCAATCAATAAAACCTATCCATAAAAGGAGGCTTGTTGCTATTTTTCCTATACCTGCCTCAAGTAAGGATCCTAAAAAGCATATTTGTTCATTTGTTTATTTTTAGAAGGTCAGTAGTGGTCAAAATATCTTTAAAAATAATTAATATATTTGTATATATGAATATTTATTCAATATATTCACTTAAATACAAACATACTTAAAAGCACAAACATAAGTTATTCTTTTTTAAAAGAAGGGCTATTGTTCAATAAAAAAAAGTTAAATCTTAGAACAAGAATCATCATCTTTTAATGTTAACTTATATCCTCACATAATAGTGAGCATGTTGTAGATCCAGAATTAGGATATGAATTAAGGAGAAAATAACTGAATCAGAATTTATGATTATGTATATCTTATCCTTTAAAGCACATTGGAAACTCATGTTAGTTGTCCTGAAGTAAGATTCAGGACCATTAGTTATCTTTATTTGCTTTATCTCTGTGGTTACATTGATTAACTATACCTTTTGTCTTTTACTATTATTTTGTTTCTTAAAATTTTAGTTTCTTTTTTTTCCTTCCATTTTTTATTAGATATTTTCTTAATTTACATTTCAAATGCTATTCCAAAAGTCCCCTCCCCCCTCCCTGCTCCCCTGTCCACCCACTCCTACTTCTTGGCCCTGGCGTTCCCCTGTATTGGGGCATATAAAGATTGCAGTACCAAGGGGCCTCTCTTCCCAATGATGACCGACTAGGCCATCTTCTGCTACATATGGAGCTAGAGACACGAGTTCTGGGGGTTCTGGTTAGTTCACATTGTTGATCCTCTTCTAGAGTTGCAGACCCCTTCAGCTCCTGGGGTTCTATCTCTAGCTTCTCCATTGTGGGCCCTGTGTTCCATCATATAGATAACTGTGAGCAACCACTTCTGTACGAGACAGCTATATCAGGGTCCCTTAAGTAGGCACTAGCTGTCCTATGCCATAGTGTCTGAGTTTAATGACTGATTATGGGATGGATCCCCTGTGGTGGGGTAGTCTCTGTATGGTCCATCCTTTCATCTTAGCTCTAAACTTTGTCTCTGTAACTCCTTTCATGGGTATTTTGTTTCCTCTTCACAGGAGGAATGTAGTATCCAGGAGCTGGTCTTCCTTCTTGATGTTCTTGTGTTTTGCAAATTGTATCTTGGATATTCTAAGTTTCTGGGCTAATATCCATTTATCAGTGAGTGCATACCCAATGACTTCTTTTGTGATTGGGTTCATTTTGAGCAAAATTAATATTGTCCAATGTAAAGACTTTAGATTATATGAGCACTTACTTGTAAGTAAATTTGATACTAAGTACATTATTTAAAAACAAATAAACCATATTAACCTATAGACAGATAAACTATAGTTACATGATGATACATAAGATATAGATAAATAAATGAAAAATTTGAATGTTATTGTTTATTGAGATTATAGAGGTTTTTTTTATAATTCTCATTATAAAACTTAACAGGGGATTTTTAGGCAACATATTCTTCAATAGACCAGTGAAAAGCAAAGGAATCTTAAGGGCTATGGTAGGGTTCACAATTGGGAGAGATGGAAGAGCTTCTATCTTAGAGGAAACTAGGACCAGAGATACCAGGAAGAAATATCAAAGACACAACAGAGCCTGCAGCTCCTCACTGGCAGCAGCTTGCCTAGCATTTGGAATTTTATAATTTGAGTCCCTGTTGGGATTGGTTTTTTAACCAAGACTCAGCGCTGGCCAAACTGTTAAGTCAATAATTAGGTCCCTAGGCTGCCTTAAAGCTCAGTGTTAAGTCCCTTTTCTAGGTTTCCCCTTAGAAGCCAGTCAACAACCATAGCGACCTAAACTATCTTTTTGTTCTAGGGAACATTCAAGGAGTCCCTTGGAAGGGAAGAGGTCCCAGATAACTAATATATATTAGTGTCTGAGAGAGAGAGAGAGAGAGAGACAGAGAGAGAGAGAGAGAGAGAAAGAGAGAGAGAGAGAGACAGAAACAGAGAGAGACAGAGACAGACAGACAGACAGACAGATAGACAAAGAGAGGGATTTAGAAAATTAGGTTTAGAAGTTTGAGCTGGAAAAACTTGATAAGCAGAAATTGTGGAACAAAGGAACAGGAGATTTGGAGGGAAAAAATTCAGACCATTTTATGTTTTGTCTAATAATATGTGAATCAGTGAGGATTTGGAAATTAAAAGAACTGTATCAAGTCAGATATGGTTCTTGTCTAGTTGATATGTAAGCCAGATATAAATGGATAGCCTCATAAGAGTTTTGGGATTGAGGTCAGGAAGACCTAAAGTTTTGAGGATGGACTTTAGACAAAGCAAAGAAGTGTTTGCTTTTTATCTAGGAAAGCAGGGTAAATGGAATCCTTCTGCAAGTTCTCACCTGGGATTAGAGAGTAGGTGGAGGGAGGAGTTTGATTTGCAGAAGAGAGAATCTCTTAAATTATGGAAATCAGGGGCAACAGCCAAGGAATATCCAGAGTCTCTGAGAAGGCTCAAGTCTGAGACACCTCCAGACATGGCCAACCCTCACCTCCCTAGTGAGTTTGTAGTGTGTGTAGTGTGTGGTCTGGGAAACAAACAGGGGAGGACCTATATTCTGGAGTTTAAATAACACACCAATAAAACCCAGAATAGGACTTATACCCCTTATGTAGACAAAGGCAGCAAGCCCCCTGAGGTTTCAGGTTCTCATTGGCAGCTGATCAATCCATGGTAAGGATAGTATTCATCTTTTTATAAATGCTAGTATATCATCTGATGTTCAACATAAACATTTTCATTTGTTTTGTAGTATCCTCCAAAGTCATAATTAAAATAAGCACATTATGGCAATTAGGAGTTACCAGAACTCAGAAGCAGCAATGCACCTTATTCATTCTTTGAAGTGTTCATAACTATATCCTGTATCTTGATCATATATACCCTATACCCTCTCACTCCACTATCCCAGACCCTTTCCCAACACATCCTTCTTCCTCTCTCTCAACTTCATGTTTTGTTTCTTTAAAAGCATTTAATTAAGTCTACTTAACTTCTGCCCATATGTATATGTTATACAGTCATTACAGGTGTACAAGAAACCAAGAGTAGCTACCCTACACACACACCCAAAGAAGGAGACTTTCACTTCCCAAGCAGATCCCCTGTTAGAGGAGGCTTCAAGAACCCTTCCCTGTGTATGATAGAATTTTTTAACTATCTTGATCTTGTGTAAATCTGTTCAGGTATTCCAGTTTTATTTCTTTTACTGTGATTGAACATCCTGATCCAAGAAGCAACATGGGGGAGAAAGGGGTTTATTTGGTTTACATATATAGAGCATACCTACCACTGAGGGAAGTCAAGGCATTAACTCAAGCAGGGGCAGAAGCAGAAACCAAAGACAAATCCTGTTTACTGACTTGTTTCCAATATTTGACTCATCCTTTTCTGTATGACACAGGACCACCTGCCCAGAGCTGGCACTCTGCACAGTGGCCTGGACCCTTCCACACTAATCAATAATCAGCCAATGCTCCTCAGACACACTCAAGGAGCAGTCTGAAAGAGACAGTTCTTCAATGGAGATTCCCCTCCTCTGAAATATGTCTAGCTTTTAGCAAGTTGACGAAACCTAAGCAACATAAGAGGTAACACAGCTGTTGTGGGTTTATGTGTGCAACAGCATGTCATAGCCAGAGGACAGCATTTTACAGTTCTCCCTGACCTGCATCCTCTGGCTCTTACATTCTTTCCACCCTTCGGTGATATTTCCTGAGCTTCTAAGGTAGTTGGCACAGAAGTCCCACCTAAGGATGGACACTTATAGCTACTTATTCTCAGTGCTTTGAACAGCAGTGTGTGTCTGAACTAACCATTATACAATGCAAGAAGAATCTTCTGTGACAAAGGATAAAGCAGCACAATTTTATGGATTTCAACATATATATATATATACAGAAGTTAATTTGACAATATGATAACTGGCATTATAGCCTATAACTGTTTTGTTTTTGTTTTGTTAGCTTTTTAAGACCAGAAAAACACTTGTTAATTCAATTCAAGCTGTCAGTTATTTTGTGGCAATCTATCAAATCACTCAGCACAGTGTAAGTAACAATGAAGGGGATCAGATAAGAGACAAATGCATCAGTAGAATAAATGTAAGTTAAGAGAATGGATTCAGGATTTTCAACAACAAATTCACTCTTTGCATAGCCATGGCTCCTCAACTATGTGGGGAAAGCTTGAGTTATGTTCTCTTATTTCAAGTGTGTGACTGTGCAACTTCAATGCACAATAGTTCCACAGTGGACAAGACCAACTAGAATTAAAGTAGCTTTTGATAATTTTATGACTTTTCAAAAATTTAAAACATAAAACATTATTTTTATTCAATTATCACCTTTCACTGTACCTAAGGTTTCCATCAGAGTGTTCCTTATTGATTAGGTGTAGATTACATGGTCAATGATAATTAACAGAATCATTTGTAAGTGGCTCAGAGTCTAATTTAAATTTAAATTTGATTTTTGAATTGACATTAGACATTTGATATTTCATGAGAGATAACACTGCCAGAGTTAATTAATTTATATAATTTTTGCTGTGGGAAGTTATTTCAAATGACCCAAGAATTGTCAGAAATCAATTTATATTGTGCTAGTGTTTCATTCACATAATGATTATCATCCATTTAATACTTAATGGAAATTTATTTTTTAAGTAGATACTTTATTTACATTACAAATTTTATCCCCTCTCCTCATTTCCCCTCCGAAAAGGCCCCTATTCCATCTCCCGGCCCTTGCTCACTAACCCACCCACTCCTGTGTCCCTGTCCTGGCTCTCTTCTACACTGGGGCATCGACCCTTCACAAGACCAAGGCCCTTTTCTCTCATTGATGTTCCACAAGATGATTCTCTGCTACATATGTGGCTGGAGACACGGGTCCCTCTATGTGTACTGTTTTCTTGGTGGTTAAGTCCCTGGGAGCTCTGGGGGTACTAGTTGATTCATATTGTTGTTCCTCCTAGAGAGCTGCAAAGACCTTCAGCTCCTTGTGTCTTTTCTGTAGCTCTTCCATTGGGGACCCTGGGCTCAGTCTAATGGATGGCTGTGAGCATCCGCATCTGTATTTGTCAGGCACAGCCAGAGCCTCCCAGGAGACAGCTATATCAGACTCCTGTCAGCAAGCACTTGTTGGCATCCACAATAGTGTCTGGGTTTGGTAACTGTATATGGGATGGATCTCGAGGTGAGACAGTCACTGATGGCCTTCAGTTTCTGGCCCAAACTATGTCTCTGTATTTCCTCCAATGGGTATTTTGTTCTCCCTTCTAAGAAACAACATTATCTACACTGTGCTCTTCCTTCTCCTTGAGCTTAATGTGGTCTGTGAATTGTATCTTAGGTATTCTGAACTTCTGAGCTAATATTCACTTAGCAGAGTACATACCATGTGTGTTCTTTTGTGATTGGGTTATCTCACTCAGGATGATAGTTCCATCCATTTGCATAAGAACTTCATGAATTCATCATTTTTAATGGCTGAGTAGTATTCTATTGTGTAAATTTATCACATTTTCTGTATCCATTCCTCTGTTGAAGGACATCTGAGCTCTTTACAGCTCACAGCTATTATAAATAAGGCTACTATGAACATAGTGGAGCATGGGTCCTTATTACAGGTTAAAGCATCTTCTGGGTATATGCCCAGGAGTGTTATAGGTCAGTAATAAGGAAGTATGATGTCCAATATTCTGAGGAACTACCAAACTGATTTCCAAAGTTTGCAATCACACCAGCAATTGAGGAGTGTGCCTCTTTCTCCACATCCTCACCAGCATCTGCTCTCATATGAGTTTTTTGATTTTACTCATTCTATCTGGTGTAAGGGGGGAATCTCAGGGTTGTTTTGATTTGCATTTCTCTGATGACTAAGGATGTTCAACATTTCTCTAGGCGCTTCTCAGCCATTCGGTATACCTTGGTTGAGAATTCTTTGTTTAGCTCTGTACCTCATTTGTAATAGGGTTATTTGGTTCTCTGGAGTCTAACTTCTTGAGATCTTTGTATATTTTGGATATTAGACCTCTATCACATGTAGGGTTGGTAAAGATCTTTTCCCAATCTGTTGGTTGCTGTTTGTCCTATTGAAGGTGTCCTTTGCCTTACTAAAGCTTTGCAATCCCTTTTGTCAATTCTTGATCTTAGAGCATACACTATTGGTGTTCTGTTCAGGAATTTTTTCCCCTTTGCCTATGTGCTCGAGGCTCTTCCACACTTTCTTTTCTATTAGTTTCAGTGTCTCTGGTTTTATGTGGAGGTCCTTGATCCATTTGGACTTGACCTTTGTACAAAGAGGTAAGAATGGATAGATTTGCATTCTTCTACATGCTAACTGCCAGTTGAACCAGCACAATTTGTTGAAAATGCTGTCTTTTTTCCACTGGATGGTTTTAGTTCCTTTATCAAAGATCAAGTGACCGTAGGTGTGAGGGTTCATTTTTATGTCTTCAATTCTATTCCATTGATCTATCTACCTGTCACTGTATCAATACCATGCAGTTTTTTTTTTTTATCACTATTGCTATGTAATACAACTTGAGGTGAGGGATGGTGATTCCACCAGAAGTTCTTTTATTGTAGAAAATAGTTTGTGCTATCCTGCATTTTTTTTTCTTCCAGATGAATTTGGAAATTGCCCTTTCAACTCTATGAAGAATTCAATTGGAATTTTGATGGAGATTGCATTGAATCTGTAGATTGATTTTTGCAAGATGTCCATTTTTACTATATTAATCCTATCAATCCATGAGCATGGGAGATCTTTCCATCTTCTGAGATCTTCAATTTCTTTCTTCAGAAACTTGAAGTTCTTGTCATATAGATCTTTCATTTGCTTAGAGTCACACAAACATATTTTATATTATTTGTGACTATTGTGAAAGGTATTGTTTCCTTAATTTCTCTCTGAGCTTGTTAATCCTTTGAGTAGAAGAAAGCCACTAATTTGTTTGAGTTAATTTTTTATCCAGCCACTTCGCTCCAGTTGTTTATCATTTTTAGGTCTCTGGTGGAATTTTTTGGGTCAATAAAGTAGTGTCATATCATCTGCAAATAGAATTCTTCCTTTCTAATTTGTATCCCTTTGACCTCCTTCTGTTGCCAATTGCTCTTTCCAGTACTTCAAGTACTATATTGACCAAGGAGGGAGAGAGAGGACAGCCTTGTCTAGTACCTGATTTTTGTTGGATTACTTCAAGTTTCTCTACATTTAGTTTGGTGTTGGTGACTGGATTGCTATATACTGCTTTTAGTATGTTTAGGTATTAGGGCCTTAAATTCCTGCTCTTTCCAAGACTTTTACCATGAAGGGGAATTGGATTTTGTCAAATGCTTTCTCAGCATCTAATGAAATGATCATGTGGGTTTTTTTTTCCCCTTTTGAGTTTGTTTACATAGTGGATTATATTGATGGATTTCTGTATATTGAACCATCCCTGCATCCCTGGGATGAAGCCTACTTGATCATGTTGGATGATACTTTTGATGTGTTCTTGGATTCCGTTTTGGAGAATTTTATTGAGTATTTTTACATTGATATTCATGAGGGAAAGTGGTCTGAAGTTCTCTTTCTTTGTTAGGTTTTTGTGTGTTTTAGGTATCAGAGTAATTGGGGCTTCAAAGAATGAACTGGGTAGTGTTCCTTCTGTTTCTATTTTGTAGAATAGTTTGAAGAGTACTAGTATTAGGTCTTCTCTGAAAGTCTTATAGGATTCTGCACTAAACCCATCTGGTCCTGGGTTTTTTGATTTTTTGTTTTTTGTTTTGTTGTTTGTTTTGTTTTTGTTTTTTTTGTTTGGGAGTCTGTCAATTACTTCTTCTATTTCTTTAGGGGTTAAGGGACTATTTAGATCATTTATCTGATCCTGGTTTAACTTTGGTACCTTGTATCTGTCTAGAAAATTGTCCATTTCATTCAGGTTTTCCAGTTTTGTTGAGTATAGGCTTTTGTAGTATGATCTGATGATTTCTTTGTTTTTCTCACTTTCTTTTGTTATGTCTCCCTTTTTATTTCTGATTTTGTTGATTTGGATACTGTCTCTGTGCTCTCTGGTTAGTCTGGTTTGTCTATTTTGTTGATTTTCTAAAAGAACCAGCTCCTGGTTTGGTTGATACTTTGAATAGTCCTTTTTCTTTCTACTTGGTTGATTTTAACCTTGAGTTTGATTATTTCCTGCCTTCTACTCCTCTTGGGTCTATCTGCTTTCTTTGTTCTAGAGCTTTCAGTTGATCTCTCAAGCTGCTAGTGTATCATCTCTCTAGTGTCTTTTTGGAGGCACTCAGAACTATGAGTTTTGCTCTTAGCACTGCTTTCATTGTGCCCCATAAGTTTGGGTATGTTGTGGCTTCATTTTCATTAAACTCTATAAAGTTTTTAATTTCTTTCATTATTTTTTCCTTGACCAAGTTATCATTGAATGGAGTACTGTTCAGCTTTCATGTGTATGTGGGCTTTTTGTAGTTTTTGCTGTTATTAAAGACCCTCCGTGGTGATCTGAAAGGATGCATTGGATAATTTCAATCTTCTTGTATCTGTTGAAGCCTATTTTGTGACTGATTACATGGTCAGTTTTTGAAAAGGTACCATGAGGTGCTGAGAAGGCATATTCTTTTGTTTTCAGATTAAATATCCTATATGTATCTGTTAAATCCATTTGTTTCATAACTTCTGTTAGTTTGAATGTGTCTGTTTAGTTTGTGTTTCCATGATCTGCCCATTGCTGAAAGTGGGGTGTTGAGGTCTCCCACTATTATTGTGTGAGGTCCAATGTGTGCTTTGATCATTAGCAAAGTTTCTTTTATGAATGTGGGTGCCCTTGCATTTGAAGCATAGATGTTCAGAATTGAGAGCTCATCTTGGAATATTTTACCTTTGATGAGTATAAAGTGCCCCTCCTTATCTTTTTTGATAACTTTATGTTGAAAGTCAATTTTATTATATATTAGAATGACTAATCCATCTTGTTTCTGGGACCAAACTCTGAGGTAGTGTCTATGTCCCTGAGGTGGGTTTCCTGTATGTAGCAAAATGTTGTATCCTTGTATATGTTACCTGTCTGTTAGTCTATTTTTTTTTGAAAAATTGAGTTCATTATTATTAAAAGATATTAAGGAATAGTCATTGTTGCTTTCTGTTACTTTTGTTGTTAGAGTTGGAATTTTGTTCATATGGCTATCTTCTTTTAGGTTTGTTGAAAGTTTACTTTTTTGCTTACTCTAAAGTGGAGTTTCCTTCTTTGTGTTGGAGTTCTCCATTTATTATCCTTTGAAAGGCTGGATTTGTGCAAAGATATTGTAAAAATTTGTTTTTTTCATGGTATTCCTTGATTTCTTCATTGAGAGTTTTGCTGTTTATAGTAGCCTGAGCTGGCATTTGATATCTCTTAGTGTCTGCATGACATCTGCCCAAGATCTTCTGGTTTTAATAGTCGCTGGCTCGAAGTCTGGTGTAATGCTGATAGGTATGCCTTTATATGTTACTTGATCATTTTTCCCTTACTGCTTTTAATATTCTTTCTTTGTTTTGTATATTTGGTGTTTTGATTATTTTGTGATGGGAAGAATTTATTTTCTGGTCCAAACTATTTGGAGTTCTTTAGGGTTCTTGTATGTTCATGGGCATCTATTTCTTTAGGTTATGGAAGTTTTCTTCTATAATTTTTTGAAAATATTTACTGTACCTTTAAGTTGGAAATCTTACCTCTCTTCTATAGCCATTATCTTTAGGTTTGGACTTCTAATTGTGTCCTGGATTGGTTGAATGTTTTGAGTTAGGATCTTTTTGTATTTTGCATTTTCTTTGATTGTTGTGTCAATGTTTTCTATGGTATCTTCTGCACTTGAGAATCTCTCTTCTATCTCTTGTATTCTGTTGGTGATTTTTGCATCTATGAATCCTGGTCTCTTTCCTAGTTTCTCTATTTCCAGAGTTGCCTCTCTTTGTGATTTCTTTATTGTTTCTACTTCCATTTTTAGATTCTTGATAGTTTTGTTCAATTCCTTTACCTGTTTGGTTGTTTTTTCCCATGATTCATTAAGGGATTTTTATGTTTCCTCTTTAAATGCTTCTACGTGTTCACCTGTGTTCTCCTATATTTCTTTAAGGGAGTTATTTATGTCCTTCTTAAAATCCTCTATCAGCATCATGAGATATGATTTGAAATCTGAATCTTGTTTTTCTTGTGTATGTGGGTATCCATGACTTGCTGTGGTGGGAGTACTGGGTTCTGATGATGCCTAGTGGTCTTTGTTTCTGTTGGTAAGATTCTTACATTTGCTTTTCACCATCTGGTAATCTCTGGTGTTAGATGTTCTTACTTTCTCTGGCTGGAGCTTGTTCCCCATGTAGGTCTTTAAGCTTATGTCAGCACTCCTGGGAAACTAGCTCTTTCCTGGCAAGAGGAGTGCACAGAAGGCTGTGGAACAGCCCCACCTCATGGGTGCAGATGGAAGCAGGAATGACCCTGACCCAGCTCCCCTTCTGCTTCTGTGGGCTGTACACTCCTGAATGATCCTGCCTTAGACAGTCACTGGAGAGAAAATAGCAATCTTACCTGAGTCCTAGGGTCCCTTAAAGGTAATTTAAATTCCCTAAATATAACTTACGTACTTGTCATTCCATATATTGATAGTATGCAGTGCTACTAGCAAAAACAAAATTGTTAATATGTAATAATAAGCTATACAAAATCAGGTAGTTAAATAGCATAAATGTAAATATTTTCAATCACAGGAAAGGTGTTAGCAGGCAGCTGTGTCATCTACTTCAAAGATCTAGCTTTTAAGCACTATAGATTTTCCTTTCAAGTGGCTGACCACAAATGAGCTAATGTCTGGTGTGGAGAGATTGTGTGTGTGTGTGTGTGTGTGTGTGTGTGTGTGTGTGTGTGTGTGTGTGTTACTGCTCAGATATGAACCCAAGATTTTATGCATGCTCATCTAGTGCTCCATCACCTCCCTCCTCATCCTCACATCGTCAGCCTATGTTTGATTTTTTTTTGGGGGGGGGGAGGGGTCGAGACAGGGATTCTCTGTATGGCCCTGGCTGTCCTGGAACTCACTTTGTAGACCAAGCTGGCCTCAAACTCAGAGTTCCGCCTGCCTCTGCCTCCCGAGTGCTGGGATTAAAGGTGTGCACCACCACGCCCGGCTTTTGATTTTTTTTGTATGGTTGTGATAACAGCTCCAAATGACCCTAACTTATTGGTTAAGTTAACTTATACTTTGTTTCAGAAGTGGTTATTATTTAATTATTTACTAAGGACTGTAGGTCTTAGTTTCCTTGAACTCTTTAAAACACTTGGATATTTTCTGTGCTTGAAAATAATTTTAATAATTCTCTTTCACACAATATAGCCCTCTTTCTTCTTAACAACAAGCTATAGAAAATGTTACTGGTGGTCATGTGTGTTCTTGAATGCTGTTAAATTTCCTCTATCCTCAGTATTTGGGAATCTGAAACAGGAGGATTTTTAGTTTGAGAAAAGCCTAGCATCCTGGACTATATAAAATGACACTATGAAAGAGTAAAGAGAGAGAGTAGAGAAAGGGAGATACTGACAGAGTGAAAAACAAAAAATATGAAAGAATAAAATTGTTAGCACCTGGACACTCCAATTCCCGTCTAACTATGTAACCCTTGACCTGCATTGCCAGGACAATGACCTTCAATCCCACAGTCCACCTGGCTTAGGCTCCACCCTCAATCATGTGATGTCATTTTCTGTATAAATTAAAAAGTTACCTCCTCCTTGCTCTCTTTTTCTTCTCTCTCTTCTCTCCCCCCTCTTTCTTTTTTCTCCTCTTCTCTGCCCTCCTGTCCACTTTGTCGATCCCCCTACTCCCCCTACCTGCTCAATAAACCTCTCCCACGTGGAACCACCTTGGCCTGGTCTGCTGCTTGGTTAATCCGTCCAAAACATATACAGATATGATATTTTTCATATCATTTGGTGCCGAAACCGAGATTGAAAAAAGCAGTAAAAACCAACAGCCACCAGTGCCTGGTGTGTGCCTGGGGCCTCCCCAGCAGAAGCAGCAACAGACACAGAACACAGAATTCAGGGTAAGAATCCCACCGCCCAGCAACTCCCCATGCAGTAGCCTGCACTTCCCCCTTTCCCTCCTCCCTCTGGGCCAGAACTTTGGGTGAAGCCTCTGCCAAAAGTTTCTGCCATGTGGCCCACCGATGTGCGGGACCTACAATCAGCTCGGCACTCACACAAAGGTCAGTGAGGGAGGAGCAGTGCACCATTGCAGGAACCATTTCCTGCCATTTTGGGAGACCAGCCGTTGTCCACCATTTTCCACTACATGGTGGGGCCCACAAACCTTAAGTGAGCTGTGTCACTTCCACATGGGCTTCCACGCTCTCATTCACCAGTTTGCTAAAAATTCCCACTCATGCACTGGCACACAATCTACAGGGCTTGTTAGCGGTGTGACAGACCCCCCCCCGCCCCCAGTTCTCAGAATAGGGCCTGGCCAGCCCCGCCTGGGAACTAAGGGGTAGCGTCCCAGCCAACATAGTACACTGCCCATTTAGATCTTGTTTTTTCTTCTGAAAGTGCTCTCTTTCCTCGAGACCCTAGTGGTTTGGCTGAAATCCCTGGAGCAAGGGTAGAGCAACTTTCCACAGTAGGTCCTGGACCGACTGGGTGGCCACTAAGAGGCTCAGGTGATGACCTGGGCACTCTACCCTGGCCGATTTCCTTTTTGGTTTCTGAGATGTTCCCAGGATGCCTGTACTAACACCAGGAACTTCCGAATCTTGGGCAAACTGTATTCCCAGACAAAACGTACTCTCAGATACACCACTGGGATGTCTCCTAAAAAAAAAAAACCTCAAGTCTTTGAAGCTGACGCCCCCTTTGAGGGCATCACAATTGATATTTCTTTGCAATAAGGTTGGGATTCAATATTTACTAGATAATGATTCCCAATGGCCACTTAATGGCACTTTAGATCCAGTAAATGAGAAGAGGTTTTTTTTTATGTAAGGTGTTTCATTTTTCTTCATTATAATCCTGTTATGTGTTCTTCCTGCTCTCCCACTCAATCTCTGTTAGCCATAAATCCTGCAGAAATTCTACTAGACGATACCACAATACTGGACTCAGCATATGAACCACCTCCTTTTGTCATAGGCCTGATTCTGTGCCTTGTAGAAACCAAACTGCTGCCTCAGTTTTCTCTCTCACACCAAGACTCCCCAGGGCCTGCCAAGCCCAGCTCTCCTCCTCCTTCTTTGAAACCTGCAGGGCCCCTCCGGACACTCTACCTTAGTGCCTGTTTTCACACTGCCTAAGGCCATGACCAAAACCCCAAGAAGAGTCTGACCTAACAACTGTCCTTCCCTTAAGAGAAGTTTCAGGGAGTGGATGGTCTGGTCAGAGTAACAATTTGCTTCCTGAGGAACTCGGGCAAGTTTGGGAACAAGCAAGAGCACATGCAGGTGAAATTCATCAAATAGATAGGACATATCCAATCGGAGCGGAGGCAGTGCCTGACCTAGATTCTCAATGGAATTATAATTCCACAGGTGGTATTCTAGCCAGGGACAGATTTGTTACATGTCTTTTGTCAGGTCTGAGAAAAGCAGCTTTAAAGCCAGTAAATTTTGAAAAACCTTCTAGAGGTTATCCAAGACAAACAGGAGAATCCATCTTAGTTTTAGAATGCCTTAAAGGGGCCCTATTACAATATATCAATCTGGACTCTGAGAACCCAGAGGGTAAACAACTCCTAATGACCTACTTCTTTTCCCAGAACTACCCCGACATTAAAGCTAAACTTAAAAAATTGGAGAGAGGACCTCTTACTCTACAAACAGAAGTCTTGGCACTGGCCTTCATGATGTACCATGGGAGAGATGAGAGGGTTCGCAAACAGAAGTACAATATGCTGGCAAAGGATGTCCAACCATCCCCAGCTATTACCCCTAGCTCATGGTCTCATAAGACTCAGGGACCACCGGGCACCTGCTACAGGTGCAGTCGACAAGGTCATTGGGCCAAAGCCTGCCCTAATCCCCAAAAGTGAGGGGCCCATGCACTAGGTGCCATGAAGAGGGCCATTGGGCCATTGAATGCTCCCATGTTATGCAGAACAGGGGGACATTACCCCCAGATAGCCCTCCAACCAATCTCCTAGGCTTGGCTATGGCCGACTGACAAGGCTGAAGCTCTTCTGACCCGACCACTGCCATCACGAACAGAGAGCTGAGGGTAGACATCATGGTCTGTGGACAACCCATATCTTTCCTCTTGGACACCGAAGCCACTTACTGGGTCTTAACAGAGTTTTGGGGACCCTCATCTCCCTGTTGTTTTCCTATTGTCTGGGGTGGGGGGGTGGAGGACAACCTTACCTCCCATATCAGACCTCACCACTCAATTGCATTTTTAGGGGTGTACCTCTCACCGGTTCCTTTTTAGTAGTGCCCACATATTCCGTCCCCTTATTGGGAAGAGACCTCCTATCTAGGCTGGGACCCTCTATTTCTTTTGCTCCTCATATTCGCCTGAACTCAAGCTCACTAGCAGTTCCTCTGCTCCTTCTTTTAGCCAACCAACCTAAAACAATACCATCTCATTCCCTTTATCAGCTTCACAGGTAGTTCCCCGAGTCTGGGACATCAGGATCTCTTCTGTCGCTAAACACCATTTGCCTGTTGTCATCCAATTGTTGGACCCTATGAGGTATATCACTCAAGCTCAATACTCTCTCTCCTTTCAGAGCCTCAGGGGACTCAAGCCAATCATATCTAACCTGTTGAGAAAGAAACTCCTTCGCCCTACCTCTTCTCCCTTTAACACCCCTATACTGGCAGTAAAGAAACCCAATGGTGCCTTTTAGTCCAGGATCTCAGATGTATCAACTCTACAGTGGAGTCTCTCCACCCGGTTGTGGCTGGTGGCACAGGCCTTTAATCCCAGCACTCAGGAGGCAGAGGCAGGTGGATTTCTGAGTTCGAGGCCAGCCTGGTCTACAGAGAAACCCTGTCTCAAAAATATATACTTCTTTCTACTATCCCCTCAGGTACTGCCCATTTCTCAGTCCTAGATCTTAAGGATGCTTTTTTTCTCTATCCCTCTAGATGTCCAGTCACAAAACACATTTGCTTTTACCTGGACAGATCCTGATACCCACTTTTCTACCCAACTGACCTGGGCTGTCTTACCTCAGGGATTCTGGGATAGCCCACATCTATTTGGGCAGGCCTTAGCTTCTGACCTACTATCTCTATCTCTTCCTAAATCTAAGATCATACTTTATGTAGATGATGTCCTTCTCTGTAGCCCTTCTCTAGAAGTCAGCCAGACTGACACCTCAGCTCTTCTGAATTTTCTCTCTAATCGTGGCTACAGGGTCTCACCCTCCAAAGTCCAATTGTCCACTCCTCAGGTTACCTATTTGGGACTAACAATCATCCCGACCCACAAGGCTATTATGCTAGACAGAAAGAATCTGATCCAATCTCTAACTGTTCTGTCCACAAAGGAAGAAATTTTGTCATTCCTGGGAATAGCCAGTTTTTTAAGTTCATGGGTCCCCTACTTTTCTCTTCTTTCTCGCCCTCTATATGAAGCATCAGGTCCCTCCCACCCATGAACCTCTTTTAAAAACTATTACCAAACCCTTTCAGAGGCTCCAACAGGCCCTCCTTAGGGATGACTGTTAGTATCCACTTCTGTATTTGCCAGGCACTGGAAGAACCTTGCAGGAGACAGCTATATCATGCTCCTGTCAGCAGGCTCTTGTTGGCATCTGCCTAGTGACTGGGCTTGGTGGTTGTTTATAGAGTGGATCCTCTGGTGGAGCAGTCTCTGGATGGTCCTTTGTTATGCACATCCCAGTGTAGGGCTTGACAGGTTGAAAGGCCTACAAGCACTCATGAGACACAGAGTTTCAAAAGAAACTCATTCTCCTGGGAAGACAATCTCACAATCCGTATATCCCCGAGTTAGTCTGGTATATGGATCCATGTGCTCTCCTTTAGTAGTATTTTATTATAAGTGCCTTTAAAGATTGAATTCTGACCTACCTAAGCCTTCCACCAGTGTTTCCGCCTTGATTTCAGTAGGAATTCAGTAACTATCTAGAGACAGGGAAATCATTTAGCATTACATAAGAAAGGAGCCAAAGCAGCTCAGAGCTGGTCTGCAGAATGTTTGCTAGGGACAATAGCTTTAGGGAATAGATGGGTTTCCCACTGAGAAAGGAATCTTCACTATTGGTATAAGAGACTACATTGCAGATTAGAAGCAAGTTGGTAAATTCTTCTGACACATGGAGCTTCCCCTCATATTCTTAAAAGCACAGCCATGTATTTACTTAAGCCTAGGAAATGGGGCGGGGGGATCTGCTGTGGTAATACATTATTTATGAGAAAGTCTGCTAGAGCAGAACCCCCTGGTGCTAACTCTCACAAGGCTCAAAGGAGTAGCACAAAATGTGACTAGGGTGTGCAATCTTTACCTGTCATTAGCTGACCCTAGAGCATTTTATATTTACTGTAAAAATTACCTGGTTCCTGTAAGTCCTTTTGAAGTCATTCCTTTGTTTTGTGTCAGGTGACTTCAATGTACTTTGCCTGCTTGCTTTGTTTTCTGTATTATATAAGACTGGTGTTCACTTTGTGAAAACACATTCAGATTCTACACACCCTCTCCTATGGTCTCTGTTTGTCACCCACTTTCACAAAACTTCTTTGCCCATCTGCTCCAGAGAACCCGTTCCACGCAGATAGCAGACCCAAAAAGGGGCCAGTCTGTGGCAGGTCTAAACTTTGTCTCTGTAACTCCCTCAATGGGAATTTTATGCCCCATTCTAAGGAGGAATTAAGTTTCCACACTTTGTTCTTCCTTCTTGAGTTTCATGTGTTTTGCAAATTGTATATTGGGTCTTCTAAGTTTCTGGGCTAATATCAATGAGTGCATGTCATGTGTGTTCTTTTGTGATTGAGTTACGCCACTCAGGATGATATCCTCCAGATCCATCCTTTTGCCTAAGAATTTCATAAATTTATTGTTTTTAATAGCTGAGTAGTACTCCATTGTGTAAATGTACCACATTTTCTGTATCCATTCCTCTGTTGGGGAATATCTGGGTTCTTTCCAGCTTCTGGCTATTATAAATAAGGCTGCTATGAACATAGTGGAGCATATGTCATTATTACAAGTTGGAACATCGTCTGGGAATATGCCCAGGAGAGGTATTGCTGGATACTCTGGTAATAATATGTCTAATTTTCTGAGGTAACACCAGACTGATTTCCAGGGTGGTTGTACCAGCTTAAAATCCCACCAGCAATGTAAGAATGTTCTTCTTTCACCAGATCCTCACCAGCATCTGCTGTCCCCTGAATTTTTGATCTTAGCCATTCTGACTAGTGTGAGGTGGAATCTCAAGGTTGCTTTGATTTGCATTTCCCTGATGATTAAGGATGTTGAACATTTTTTTCAGGTGCTTCTTAGTCATTCAGTGTTCCTCTGTTGAGAATTCTTTGTTTAGCTCTGTACCTCATTTTTGAATGGGGATATTTGAATTTCTGGAGTCCAGCTTCTTGAGTTCTTTGTATATCTTGGATATTAGTTCCGTATCTGATTTAGAATGGGTAAAGATCCTTTCTCAATCTGTTGGTGACCTTTTTATATTATTAACAGTGTCTTTTGCCTTACAGAAGCTTTGTAATTTTATGAGGTCCCATTTGTTGATTCTCAATCTTACACCATAAGCCATTGCTGTTCTGTTCAGGAATTTTTCCCTGTGCCCATATCTTTAGGGCTTTCCCCCACTTTCTTCTCTATACTTTTTGTGTCTCTGGTTTTATGTGGAGTTCCTTGATCCACTTAGACTTGAGCTTTTACAAGAAGATAAGAATGGATCAATTTGCATTCTTCTACATGGTAAGCTCCAGTGAGCCAGTACAATTTGTTGAAAATGCTGTCTTTTTTCCACTGGAAGGTTTTAGCTCCCTTGTCAAAGATCAAGTGACCATTGGTGTATGGGTTCATTTCTGGGTCTTCAATTCTATTCCATTGATCTAAGACACATCTTAAGACCATCAATCTAAAAGACTTTGCTGCTTTGAGAAATGAGTTCTAGTATACAAAACCATCCAATGTGGAAACAAAGACTGAAGAATTTTATATTGATTGTAGATCGAAAAACAATTCTTTGATCTTTATTTTCTTCCAGCCTAGCAGATATGTATTATTTTATATTTCAGTGTTGTTCCTGAGCATGTGTTTAGCAATACTTAACATGTTTTAGAATCTTTTTTAAAGAAAATATTTATTTTATATTATATGTGAGTGTTTGCCTGCATACATGTATGTGAACCACATGAGTACTGGTGTCCATAAAAGCTGGATAGGGTCACTGTCTATCTTGGAACTGTAGTAATAGTGATTATGAGCATCTATGTGGGCACTGAGAACTAACCCTTGTTATCTGAAAGAGCACCATGTGTTCTTACCTGATGAGATATTTCTACAGATCCATGTTTGATTTTTTTTGGCTGAAACCTACTTCTCTATGAATATGCCTAACTCTAAAACATGAAAACAAATGTATAAAAAGCCAAGTATTTGGTTCTCTCATGATTAATCTCTCATCTAATATTTTGAGGATATAATTGATATTTATAAAGCAATATGGCCTCATAAAAACACATTTTTCTCCAACTCTATCCCTCAAAGAGTTGACTCTTATTTGGCCGTTTCCTCATAAAGACATGTTAAAACAATTAAGATCTTAGATAAATGCATTTTAGTTGTTTAAATCAGAAGGAAATAAAAGAGTTGCCTGGAGATTATATTGGGGACACCTCAGAATCCTAGTGATGGCTTATTGCTGAGCACCAGCACAGGAGTAAGGAATACCAACAGTATTCTACAATGTTGTTTTGTGGTGAGCAATAGGTATTTTTCCATTGAAGACAATGATTTATTTGCATTAAATTTCACAGTGAACTTCCATTGCTTCAAAAGCTATGGAACAAACTAACCAACAAATATTTCAGTAAGAGGGTTGTAAACCTTCAGTACCTTACACAGAATATCAGTGGCAAACTACAGCAACCCAATGCCCATAGGACCAACGGTGGTCTAGATTCTTTAACATGGAAAGTGAAACACCTCCAGATACAGACCTAGCAGTTTAGATGCATATAAAAGCAAAGGACATGGTTAAAGCAGGTAACAAGTTATACAAGTTAGAACTAAGTGTTAGGATTATCTCTCTTTTTTCACATATTTGCATTTACATACAAGTGCAAATGTATTTTGTTCTTTTACGTGGTCTTCAGTATTGGAAATCTTACATTGCAATATTTAACTTACAGAATATGGATGAGAGAATCAGATATCATCCACAGACTTTACTACCTTTTCTGGGACAAAAAGGCAAATGTAACTTCTGTGCTATTCAAAACTGTTATATCACATTTACAAGGACTTTTGGGTTGCCTCTACTTGGAGATTATGGCTTATGGAGAGGTTCATAGCAGAAGCATCACATTGAAAAGTAAGGCCCTTTGCTGATAAATTTTATGTACAGTTGGGGATTGTATATAGTGGCTAGTCATTAGATCAAAACAACAACCTAAGTGGTGTTTTGAAGGTTTCTTTTAGATGTTATGAACATTTACCTGCAGTTGATTTTATCCTAAGCAAATGACTCTGTGTGATATGGCTGACCTCTCCCAGTCTATCAAAAGCATCCTAAGGATAGATGAGTGTCTTTATCAAGACTGCAACACAATTATTCTGCAGAAGTTTCCAACATGGTAGTCTATATTGAAGACTTGAAATTCCAGATTAAATCAACCAAAATTCCAGCCCCTAGAAGGAATATTTCAATTCAGAGAAAACTGCCACTCAACAATAATAATAAACTACCAGGCATATCACTTTGTATATTCTAGAAAACTTCATAAATAAAAAAATACTCAATACAAATTTAGGTTGCCTAATATTATACAATTTTACTGTGACTTTAATTTAAGATTTCTCACATCAGCCAATAGTAAAGCTATCAAAAAAGCAAACTGAAATTACAACTAGAAAAGTTCATAGTCTTTACCTCATATTTAGAAAGTTGGAAAACACATATGCTTAGAATATATAAGGTAAAAACAATAAAATATACTTAGCATTTTTATCATTCCATTTTTAAAGTTATCCATAAGTTATATTTGAATATCTCCCTAATGATTTCCTGTACACTTATCCAGGAGATATTTCTGACTTGATTCTACATCACCACATTAAAGCAAGTCACATCAACATGTTTACACAATAATACAGTCTATTAAGCATATGATAGTATGATGCCTAAGAAAGAAGTAAACATATTATTATTAAAACATATTTTGCTAAGGATTGCACATGAGTCTAGGGAGTTGTAAATTACTTGCTGTAAAAGTATCTTCTTTCAATGTGAATGGCACCAGACTGACTAAGGTAGATGAGGTGGTTTTGGCATATAGCATACATTAACGGATATTTTTTCTTTTTTATTTCATAAGACATTTCCTGTTTCTGCTTTGACAGTTAAGTTTTATGCAATTCTTTGAGTCTTTAGTTACCATGCAAACAATCTTCATAGCATATTCACATGGAATAGATTTCATCTCAAGATGTGGCTATCCTTGCTAATCCTTAAGAATCATGCGTTGTCACTGCTTGGGTGAAGACACCATATCCCTATCCATACTAGAGGACCCATTGCACTCAGAGCAGTTGAGCAGATGAGGACCCTCTCTACTCTGAGCAGCTGAGGATCCACTGAACATAGAGCAGTTGAAGATTACCTACATTCAGTGCAGTTGGACAACAGTTTAACTCTTCCACTGAAGACCCAATAGTCTGAAGGCCTCACAGGAAATCTACTGCAGCCAGTGTAAGAAATCAGCAACTTCTCTACCCCTGTGAAGAGCCCATGGTTGGGAGGCCTTACAGGTGGTTTGATACAGCCAGGGCTGCAGGCCTACAAGGAGACCTGAAGCAACCCAGGGACAAAAGAGGCAGACTCCATACAGTCACTCAGACCAACAAACACCAGGGTTATCCAGATGGTGAAAGGCAAGATCTATACCATAAGCAACACAAGTCAAAATAAGTGGACATCATCAGAATCCAGTTCTCCCACCACAGCAAGCCCTGAATACACCAGCACACTTAAAAATGAGGAATCTGTCCTAAAATCATATCTCATAAAGATAATAGAGTTCTTTTAGGAGGCTACCAAGAACTCACTAAAAGAAATACAGAAAAACACAGGTAAAGAGGTGAAGGAATTGAATAAAGCTATCCAAGACCTAAAAGTGGAAGTAGAAACAATAAGAAAAAGACAAATGGAGGCAAACCTAGAAATGAAAAGCCTAGGAAAGAGGTCAGAAATTACAGATGTAAGCATCACTAACAGAATACAAGAGATAGAAGAGGGACTCTCAGGTATAGAAGATATCATAGAAGAGATTGACACAACTATGAAAGAAAATTCAAAACATAAAAAATTCCTAACCCAAAGCATTCAGGAAAATGGAATAAATGGAAGAGAGGAGAATGAAGATTCCCAGCTCAAAAGACCTGAAAATGTCTTCAACAAAATCATAAAATAAAACTTCCCCAACCTAAAGAAAGAGATACCCATAAAGGTACAAGAAACCTATAGAACACCAAATAAATGGGACTACAAATGAAAATCTGCTTGTCACGTAATTATCAAAACACTAAAGGCACAGAATGAAGAATGAATATTAAAAGCCACAAGGGAAAAAGTCCAGTAACATATAAATGCAGACCTAATAGAATTGGACCAGAGTTCTCAACAGAGATTATGAAAACAAGAAAAGCCAGGTCAGAATCACTTATGAATATTGATGCAAAAATGCTCAATCAATTCTTGCAAACCAAATCCCGAACACATCAAAACCATCATTCACCATGATCAAGCAGTCTTCATCCCAGGGATGCAACATCGGATTAACATATGAAAGTCCATTAACGTAATCCACTATATAAAGAGACTCAAAGAAAAAAAATACATGATCATCTCCTTAGTTACAGAAAAAGCATTTGATAAAATACAACACCCCTTCATGTTAAAAGTATTGGAGAGATCAGAAATTCAAGGCCCATACCTAAACATAATAAAAGCAATTTACTGCAAACCAACAACCAATATCGAATTAAATGGAGACATACTTAAAGCATTCCCACTGAACTCATGGACAAGACAAGGATGTCCACTCTCCCTGAATCTATTCAATATAGTACTCCAAGTATTAGCTAGAACAATAAGACAACAAAAAGAGATCTAGGGGATACAAATTCGTAAGGAAGAAATAAAGGTATCACTATTTGCAGATGATATGATAGCATACTTAAGTGACCCCCAAAACTCCACCAGAGAACTCCTGATAAACAACTTCAGCAAAGTAGCCAGATATAAAATTAACTCAAATAAATCAGTAGCTTTCCTTTTTACAAATGATAAATAGGCTGAGAAAGAAACTAGGAAAACAACTCCCTTCACAAAAGCCACAAATAATATAAAATATCTTCAGGTAACACTAACCAAGCAAGTGAAAGACCTGTATGACAATAACTTCAAGTCTCTCAAGAAAGAAATCAAAGAAGATGTCAGAAAATTGAGAGATTTGCCCCTGCTTATGGATTGGCAGAATTAACATAGTAAAAAGGGCCATCCTACCAAAGGCAATCTACAGATTCAATGCAATCCCCATCAAAATCCCAACAAAATTCTTCAAAGACATGAAAAGAGCAATTCTCAAATTCATCTGGAAAGGCAAAAACCCATAATAGCAAAAAGAATTCATAACAAAAAAGGAACAGCTGGGGGAATCACCATCCCTGACCTCAAGCTTTCCTACAGAGCAATAGTGATAAAAACTGCACAGTATTGGTACAGAGACAGACACATTGATCAATAGAATAAAATTGAAGACCCAGAAATAAAGCCACACACTTACAGCCACTTTACATTTGACAAAGACATCAAAAATATACAATGGAAAAAACAAGCATCTTCAATAAATTGTGCTGGACTAGCTGGCTGGCTGTATGTAGAAGAATGAAAATAGACCCATATTTGTCACCTTGTACAAAGCTCAAGTCCAAGTGGATCAAGGACCACAACATAAAACCTGATACACTGAATCTAATAGAAGAGCAATAGGGAAAAAGCCTGGAACTCATTGGCACAGGGAGAAATTTCTTAACAGAACTCCAATGGCTCGTGCTAAAAGCAAGATTGGGACCTTATGAAACTGGAAAACTTCTGTAAGGCAAAGGACATAGTAAGACAAGTTGGCAACCTACTGATTGGGAAAAAAACCTTCACTAACCCCACATAGGATAAAGGGCTAATATCCAAAATATATAAGGAACTCATGAAGTTATTCACCAAAAAGACAAACAACCCAATTTAAAAAAATGGGGAATAAAACTAAACCAAGAATTCACAACTGAGGATTTTCAAATGTTCAAAGTCCATAGTGATCAGAGAAATGCAAATCAAAACAACTTTGAGATTCCACCCTATACCAGTCAGATTGGCTAAGATCAAAACCTTAGTTGACAACACATGCTGGAGAGGATTTGGAGAAAGAGGAACACTCTTCCATTGCTGCTGGGATTGCACACTGGTACAACCACTCTGGAAATCAATCTGGAGGTTCCTCACAAAAGTGGAAGTAGATATACCTGAAGACCCAGCTATAGTACTCTTGGGAATATACCCAAAAGATGCCCTACCATGCCACAGGGGCATGTATTCCACTATGTTCATAGAGGCCTTATTTGTGATAGCCAGAAGCTGAAAACAATGTTGATGTCTCAAGACAGAAGAGTGAATCCAGAAAATGTAGTTCATTTATACAATGGAATACTACTCAGCTATTAAGAACAAGGACATCCTGAGTTTTGCAGGCTAATGGTTGGAACTAGAAAATATCTTTCTGAGTGAAGTAACTCAGACCCAAAAGGACATGCATGGTATGTACTCACTAGTTAGTGGATGTTAGCCAAAAACAAACAAACAAACAAACAAACAAACAAAACAAAAAAATAAAGAGTACCCAAGATACAGTCCACAGAACTCAAAAAGCTCAACAAGCTGAACTTCCCAAGTGAGGACACTTCATTCCCACTTGGGAAGGAGACGAAAGCAATCACAAGTGGAGAGGGACCTAGGAGGGTAAGTGGATGGGGTGGGTGGAGAGTAGGGGAAGAGGGGAACATGATCTGGTATTGGTGAGGAAAAAGAACTAAAGCCCTGAAGGTCAGCATAAAGAATGTAAGCAGGCAATCTCAGGAAATAGGAGGCTGGGGGACCCCCCAGAATGGACCAGAGACCTGGGATGTGAGAGAATCCCAGGACTCAAAGAGAAGGACCTTATATGAAATGCCCGACAGGAGGGAGCGAGAACTGATTCAGCTTACCTCCTGCAGGAAGACAGGACATCAAGTGAGGGATGGGATTGTCATTCCACAGTCACACCTCTGACCCATAATTGTTCCTGTCTGATATAATTACAGGGATGAAAATGGAGAGGAGCCTGAAGTAAAGCATGTCTAGTGACAGGCCCAAAGTGGGATCCAGCTCAAGGGGTGGTCCCAATGCCTGACACTATTACCGAGCTTATGGGGAGCTCACAAAACAGGACCTATCATGGCTGCATACTGGTTTGTGGTGTTCTATAGTCGTCTATATATGTTACAAAAAAGTGTCCTTGATGAGGGGTGAAGAATATATTTATCTGTATGTGTAAGTACAAATGTTTGTAGAGTGTTGCTAGGGATTATACTGGTTTAGTAAAGTCATGGTTATAGATTATTCTCAATAACTATGACTCCCACTAGCATATTACTAGATTACTAAATCTAGGTTTTCAGTACCAGGCATGGTCTCTATCTTGGTCCAATTAGAGAGCTATTGGTTATTACAAAGTTTTGTGTGCCTATACTGCACCTTTAGTTTTATTGTGCCAAACTCCACCTTTACAAAAAACAAAACAAAACAAAATATTTTCATGATCAGATTATTTGTATCCTCCTATTCCTCCTCTCTATTGCTTACAAATCTCCCTTTACTGGTAGCTTAAAGCCATATTTTATCCTATCTCTATATTATCTTTTTTTTCTTCATCCATTTAACTGCAAAATTTGTGATTTTATTTTTCTTTACAACTTAATAGCATTCCTTGGTATATGTGTACTGAGGTTTTATTATCCACTTGTCTCTTGTAGAACATGTCTATTTCTCAGCTATTGTGAATAAAGCATCAATTAACATTGCTGAACAAGCATCTGTGGAGTAGGATATTGATCAGGAACGGTATAGTTGGGTAACATTGGAGATTTAATTTTAGCTTTTAGAGAATTCTCCACAATGATTACTTTCTGGATATATATATATCCATTTACATTTACATTCATCACAAAAACTTAGCAGGCAGAACATAGACAAGAGGAAAAAGTTTAAGATAGCTAGATAGCTGGAAAGTTATATATTTGAAATATAATGATTTTCTAGAACTTCACTGCCCCCAGTCTCTCCTTCATCCTATTTCTCTCCTCTATAAACACTGCTTAGCTTTCTTTATTGTGCTGTTCAAATTGAATTTGCCTTTTCTGTGTTCAATTCATGTTATTTCTCTCTTGACACTTGATGGGAATCTCTCCCATAGGTTCACATTAATATCAATGGAAACACAACCCCGATTTGTCATCACTTAGGCTTAATTAGTCAATATACATTAATTCTCTCTTACTGCCCATGCACATACCTAACCATTCCCAAAACAAGGACTATTTATACTTTCTAGAATCCAGTCATCATGTCTACTTCTAGTATCACAACTGCTTTTTAGTTCTTTCTTGTGTTTTATACACTGATTTTTAACTTCCCTTATGATATGTTATAATAATAATAATAAAATAATTGGCAGTTATTTGAGAGAATCTATTCTTGTTTGAAAAATGAAATATAGCAACTTGTAAAGTAAGACACGGTGCTTTCTGTAGGCATGTGATTATCTGGCCATAGGTAAGCAGAAATGGAAGAGGATCCTAGTATTTTGACTAAAACATCCCTATAGTCTCATATAGTGTGTTCTTGTTGGAGATGTGGCCTTGCGGAAGTGTGTCATTGGAGATAGGGTTTTGAGATGTCATAAGCCCATGCCAGGTTTAGGCTTTCTCTGTGCTTCAGTTACTGCTATAGTGCCTGCAGGCATGTCACCATTCTCCCTGCAATGATAATAATGGACTAAACTTCTGAAACAGTAAGCCAGCCCCCAATTAAAAGCTTTCTTTCACAAAGGCTGCCTTGGTCATGGTGTCTCTCTTAAGAAGTAGAAAAGTGGCTAAGACAAAGGTAAAAAACAAACTTCGTCTTGCTGGAGGAATATGCCTATATTCCTGACACATGGGATGCAGGAAGAGAATGAAGCTTCTATTATAGCTGAGTAGTATAGAAAGTAAACATATGAGCAAATTATGTTGTTTTATAGCTAAATAGCTAAATGTTGGAACACTAGGGTAAAGTAAAAATAAAGAAGGAATATTTGAAACAAATTTACAAATCATGTGAATTCCTGGGGTTAAATTTTGGATTTGACAACATTAAGGGAAACTTGTTATTAGTATTTGAAAATTATGAATCTTTAGCTCAGTGAGATTTTACAAAAACACACATACTCTCATACACACACACTCTCAAACACATATACATAATGTCAACAATGACATATGAATATATAGAAATTTAGTCTGAAGATTGTAAAAAGAAAGTCATCTGTGCATAATGTATACAATATACCTTAAAGAGGCACTTGGATAAATTCTTCAACTTTGAAGATTGTTTTATGATTGATTTTTTAGTGTGAAATAATCAGACACTTAAATTCTCAAGCATATAAGTTTTTCTAGCTGAGCACTATCCTTAAATCCTGCCCAAGAATGCAGCAAAACTTCAGGGACAATACTAAGTCAAAAAATTATTTTGTTTATTCATTTTTACAGACTATTAATTAGAAAAAAGTCATCTCCAATATTCTAGTCACCAAGGCTTACCAAATTAATCTTATTATCCCAGATCCACCCATGTATTTTTTCACCCATGTATTTTTTCTACTTTCCTGTTGTGTGAGTACCTACTCCTTATATACCTATAGAAATATAAAAGGAAACTTGCACAAAATTGGTTTTATGACACAATTTTTAAAGGCCTAATAATACAAAGCAAAGGATTCATGTTCAAAGGACTAAGAAACCAGAAGATTCCCAGTGGACAATAGAGAAAATTAAATTGAATTACTCATAAATTATGATCTGTTAGATTCCATAACAATGTGTGGGTGCCTACTAATAAAAATGACAAAGGAGCAGATAAATGGGAGCCAAAAGAAATACACTTCCAAGAAAATGACCATTAATAAAAAGGGTATTAATTGAAAAATTAGAAAATTATGATTTTGTAGTCTTAATAATACCTGGTTCAGGCAAAAATCTCTATTGATCTCTATTGGCTAACAATGAAGAAAGCTTTGATGAGAAGAACATGAGTGTTTACATAGTTTCAAATATCTCACCAAAATTATATAATTAACCATGCAAGAAAAAAGAACTTTAGATGAGATGAATATTTAAATGTTACTCAAAGTTATCATGACAACAAGATTTAATCAAAGTACTTGTTGCCTGACATAACATACTGAGAAGATGTACCAGGTACTCATGTTCCATTCCAGCTAAAATTGCATACACCATGACTGGCTGAGACAACTGCTCATTTGGTAAGAGAGCTTGTTGTGGAAGCATAGGACTTGGGTTTGGTTTCCCAGAAACCACATGAAGAGTTGAGTATGAAGGTTGGAGATATGGTTTTATGGTTAAGAGTACTGACTTCTTTAGCAGAAAACCTTAGTTTGTTTAGCACATACATGATAGCTAAGCAACACTTGTAACTTCAGTTCCAGAGTATATGATTCCCTCTTCTGGCATCCAAGGACATGCATGCATTGCACAGACATATATACAGGCAAAACATGTATAAACATAAAAAAAATATATTAAAGAAATATTTTTAGGTTGGGTTCTTATTTACCCAAGCAGTGTTAATTATGGGTTCCATAACTAACCAGTCTTGGGCTGCTTTGTAGCTTTTTCTTTCTTCTACCCTTTTCTACCCACTTTCTTTCACCCTTTCAAACCCCTAATACTAGATAGGAGAGGAAAAAAAGGATAGAGAGGAAAAGGGGTGATGTTATTGTTAGACTACTTCCTGCTGATTAAAGGTGTTGATTTTGGCAAGTTTGATCTTCACTGTCAGGGCATTCTTCTCTTTTCTTTGCCCCCAACCAACATCCCACCTCACCACTCAGGGCTCTAGCATTTACACATCCTTTGAAGAAAGTTCCCAGAAACTATCTGCAGCTGGCAAAACCATGCCTGTGCTAGAGCACAAGACAAATTATAGTCAGCTACTGCGGAATATCTGAAGCAGCCCCATAACCCACACCTGGGATTAAAATGAAAACATATTCCCATACTATTTGTGTTTTTTTCAAAGAAACCAAATTTCCCACTACAGTTCCATCTCATGAAGTAGGCCCAAAATGTACCAATGGTGGTTGGTTACTCTCACAAGTTTTTTACCCCTATTACAAAACCAGTAGTGTATCTTGCAGCTATGACCATGTGTCTGTAACCACAATACAAGAGACAGAGGATAGAGACAAGAACACAGTTGGCTTGCTGGCTTGCCAGCCTTGCTGGAAATAAATATGAGTTCCACTTTCAATGAGAGACTCATCTCAAAAACTCAGGTGGAGAGCTGTAGAGTGATGAATTGTAAGAGAATGGACTTCTGAGAGAAATGTCAGAGAACCTCTAAGGAATGATTTCCAAGTGGATTCATATCTTCTTTAACATTTCAGAATCATAAAGGTTAAAAACTAAAATTTAATGCCACATTAAAATGCAACAAAAAGTCCAACTAGATAAATGCAGTCAATGATTTTATGGTGGATTACTTGTAAGCAGAGTAAATAATGATATAAAAATAATACTGGTAAAATTGATATTATTGAGTTCCCAAGTAAGCAGCCATATGGTTGTGTCCATATCTAATTTCCTAGAGCGTTTATAAAAGATAATCTTGGTTGAAAATTTGAAAATGCTTTAGAAATGTGACCCTTCCTTGTTTCCTAACTTTCAGTGTGTACTGCTGTTCTGTGAGAAGGGCTCAAATTGATGATAACTATAATGTCTCTTTTCATTTTTTTCATACTTTATATTCTAACTTCCACATATTTCTGCACTCTAAAAGCCTCACTTCTCCCTTTGTATTAAGAAATGAATGTTGAAAGAAAAAGGTCCTTTTCTTTGACTATTTTGTCTGTAGATGAATCTAGAACCAAACTTAACTATTATCAGTCACTCATATTCTTTATGTCTATTATATTCAAAAATTAATTAGTCCCTGGGAGCTCTGGAGATACTGGTTATTTCATATTGTTGTTCCTCCTATGGGGCTGCAAACCCCTTCAAATCCTTGGGTCCTTTCTCTAGCTCCTTCATTGGGGATCTGTGCTCTTTCTAACAGATGGCCGTGAGCATTAATCTCTGTATTTGTCAGGCACTGGCAGAGCCTCTCAGGAGACAAATATGTCAGGCTCCTGTCAGCAAGGACTTGTTGGCATCCACAATAGTATTTGTGATTGTATATGGGATAGATTCCCCAGGTGTGGAAGTCTCTGGATGATCATGGGAAACTGGGAAAGGGGATAATATTTGAAATGTAAATGAAGAAAATATCTAATAAAAATTAAAAATTAATTAAAAAATTAATATAATATCAACTTTGTCCTTTAAGTTGTTTATGTGATAGAGGAATGAAAGAAACTTATATTTGCAAATAAGTATATTAATATAATCTATTTTATAAATTTAACTCTTACTATAATTCTTAGGAGGAAATTATAATTCAGAAAGAGTAAGCAACTTATGGAAAGTAAGCTGGGAAGGTGTGATATAAGAAATTTTCATACTGTAAGTTTTAGACTTGTTCATTATGAAAACCCATTTCTAGATCTCAACTTGAGTGGCTTGGTAGACAATACTAAGTAGAAAGGTGACCAACTACCATGTTTATACAAACACAGCACCTACATCTTAGGAAGCTTGCTGCCTAGACAGCAAGTACCACACAGAAGAAACTGATTATCAGTGTACAGCACAAGATAAAACCCTATGTGTGTGTGTGTGTGTGTGTGTGTGTGTGTGTGTGTGTTCCCCTTCTTTCCTGTACTCTTGTAGAGGCTGGTTCTTTCAAATAGTCACTTAATTTTATAATTCTTTGGTACAGCCAATTATGCAGATATTATTGTGCTTATTTTCCGTGGGAAGAAATTGGAGTGTTCAGGTTTAAGGTGTAAGTAAGTACCCAGAATTGGATAAACAGATATGTTTTTTCTCAATCCTGACTTTAAATTGTCTCCTAAATAATAATTGAATTCTTAATATGCCTTGTAAGTAAAGGCTGCAGGTGCTTCCCTGGCATCGCTCTGTTTTGAACCATGACAAATGTAATTAGCAGGTGAGATTCCAACTCTAGTCACAAAGGGATTGAGTATAATTATGCAGCTGCATGGAGAAATCAACAATCATAGGTGAGAAAAAGAGGCAGTGTACAATAAGCTTCCATCCAGGTACATTTCCATCTTTGATGATGCTAAAGAGGCTAGAAGTCATTTTTATTTTATTATTGTCATTCAGTAGCTGACAGAAACTTGTTTGTTTGTTTTATTGTTTTTCACTTCATTCTGTTTGTCTGTGAATGGCCTTTGACCCAGGAAATAATTACAGTACACAATGTCAACCTGTTACCAGAAAGTACAAGCTAGTATTTGTGCAACTATGGAGATTTTTCTTTTGAGCCCAATACATTGTTTTGGAACACTATCTTCCTTTAGCAGCTCCTAAGAAAGAAATATGTGTATCTCTTAGCAATACCCCATCCCCCATCCCTTTTCTGTCAAGGTTAAATTTGATGTTCCTTTATATTGTAACTGTAGAGAATTTACTATCTGGCAGGCTATTAAATCATTTTAAATGCAACACAGGAAAACATAAATGTGGACACTAAGATGTGAAAGTGAAAACAATTAATAACAGATATAGTAAATATGAAGTCCCTTCATAAATAAATACTTTGACAGCTGGGTATTTCACGAGCTGAAGAAAATATAGCTGATGCCAATTACAAGGAATTTATTAGTATATTCCAAAACATTACAAATTATAAACTGTTGCTTTATTATTGTAATTACTGTGTTCTTTTATTTAAAAAGGCTAGTGGTACATAAGGACTTCTCAATTGGGTTTTAGGAATGGGCTGTTGTCCCTAAGCTTATTTAGGGGTGTAACATATTTAGACTTTTATTCTTATTGCTTTAGTTTCATAAATATGGCAAATGTTTGTTTTATTTTTACTTTGCAAATCATTTTTGTAAACATTCTCTCACAAAAAAGATTTAACAGGCACACATCAGCATGTTCATGAATACTGGCTCTTTGTCTCAGAGCTCTGTCAACACATGATCAAAGTCCTTCCCTACAAATGAAGAAGGAGCTCCTTTGTACAAATATCTATATTTGTAAATAAAGTTTAATTGAAAACTTCCATGTCAATTCCTACTGTCAGTGACTATTTCAATGATAGTTGAGCAGTTGTGACCTTCTTTTGTGTCCTCAACTACTACAAGCCTAACATCTTAAAACTAGCAAGTTAAACTAAGAAAATCTTGGTCATATATTCAAAACCTGCATTTCTGTTGGTCCTCTTCTGGCTGAGATGTTGCTGTTGATTATTCCCATGACTATGTAAAAGAATAGACTTCTGGAATTTCTTAAAGTTATTTGGATTAGATGACCAAGTTTTGTTTGGTGAGTTGTGGGTAAAAGTGATATTAAGTATATTGTATTTTTAAATATATTTACCCTAAAAAATTCTTACATCCCCTGCCTCTGTAATCTTCCTATGATCCTATGTAGCTCAGTTCCTAGAAAAGGGTGTTTATAACCTCAATTGGATTTTATTAGAAGTAGAATATAATCTCATGTAGTTTTAGCCAAAGATTTGCTTAGGATATTATTGCAGTGTTACCTAACCTATCCCTCCTAATATACACATGTGATCTTTTCTTGAAACTGATATATTGCTATGGGAACACTTACAAAGCGATATTTGGGATTCATCCTAGAGAGCACGCAGAGAACCATTCATGGGAACTGGGGTATCTTTTGGATCAGACATTGTGAAAAAGGTATTTTTTAAAATTAAATTTATTTATTCTCTTTACAACCCAATAGCAGCCCTTTTTGTCCTCTCAGTAGTCCCCTATAGAAGGCCTACTGCCAACTTCCCCATTCCTTCTCTTTTGAGAATGGGAAGCCCCTTTCTGGGTGTCACACACCCTAATCTCCCCAACCCCCCCACCCATCTACCCCCCTACCCCCCCACCCCTCCACCTCCCCACCTGACCCCTTGCATATCAAGTCTCTTGAAGATGAGGTCCATCCTCTCTCACTGAGGCCAAACAAGGCTGTCCATTTAGGTGGTGGGATCCACAGAAAGGCAGAGAACAGGCTCACAGAAAACTTCTGCTCTAGTTGTTGGAGGACCTGCATGAAGATCAACCTGCTCATCTACATATGTGCAGGGTCCTAAGTATAGGCAATGCTTGCTCTTTGGTTGCTGATTCAGTCTCTTGGAGACCCCAAGGGTCCAGGTTAGTTAACTCTTTTGGTCTTCCTATGGAATACCTGTCCTCTATGGGCCCCTCAATATTTCTCCCAACTCTTCTATAAGACTCTCCCAGCTCCATCTAATGTTTGGGTGTAAGTCTCTGTATCTCTTTTCATTGGCTACTGAGTAGAGCCTCTCAGAAAACAGTTATGCCAGGGTCCTATCCCAGCATAATGGAGTAACAGTAATAGTGTCAGGGATTGCTTCTTGTCCTTGGATGGGTCTCAAATTTACCAGTCATGAGTTGGCCATTCCCTCAGTCTCTGTTCTACCTTTGTTCCTAATCATACAAAGAATCAACAAAACAAAGAACTGGTTATTTGAGAAAATCAACAAGATAGACAAACCCTTATCCAAACCAACCAAAGGGCAGAGAGACAGTATCCAAATCAACAAAATCAGAAATGAAAAGGGAGATATAACAAGGGACAGTGAAGACATTAAAAGAATCATTAGATCTCACTTGAGAAACCTGTACTCCACAAAATTGAAAATCTAAACAAAATGCATGATTTTCTAGATAGATCCCAATTACCAAAGCTTCATCAAGATTATGTAAACTATCTCTACAGTCCCTAGATGCACTAAAGAAATAGAATCAGTCATTTAAGTCTCTCTACCCCAAAAAGCCCTGGGCCAGATGGTCTTAGTACAGAATTCTAAGAAGATTCAATGACAATATTCCTCAAACTATTCCACAAAATAGAAACAGAATTCATTCTATGAGGCACAGTCACTGTGATACCTAAACCACACAAAGATTCAACAAAGAAAGAAAGTTTCAAAATGATTTCTCTTATGTACATTAATCTAAAAAGACTTGAAAACCAAATCCAAGAACACATCAAAGCTATCATCTGTGATGATCAAGTGGGCTTCATCCCAGGGATTCAAGGGTGGTTCAATATAGTAAAATCCATCAACATAATCCACCATATAAACAAACTGAAAGAAAAATAACACATGATCATCTCACTAGATGCAGAAAAAGTGCTTGACAAATTCCAACACCCCTTCATGAGAAAAGGCTTGAAGAAATCAGGAAAACAAGGGACATATAGGAAGTATACAGCAAGCTAATAGACAACATCAAATTAAATGGAGAGAATCATAAATCATATCCAATAAAATTGGGGACAAAAAAGGATCTCCACTCTCTTCATATCTCCTCAACATAATACCTGAAGTTCTAGCAAGAGCAATAAGACAACTAAAGAAGATCAAGGGAATACAAATCAGAAAGGAAGAAGTGAAAGTATCACTATTTGCTATGTTGAGATACTATATATAAGTAATCCCAAATTTCTAGTAGAGAACTCACACAGTTTATCAACCCCTTCATCAAAGTGGATGAATATAAAATTAATTCGAAGAAATCAGTAACTCTCCTTTATACAAGCAACAAATAAGCTGAGAAAGAAGTTAGGGAAACAATACACTTCACAATAGTCACAAATAACATAATATACTTTTGTATAACTCTAATGAAGCAATTGAAAGACCTGCATGACAAGAACTTCAAGTCTCTGAAGAAAGAAATTAAGAAAGATATCAGAAGAAGGAAAAATCTCCCTTGCTCATAGATCAGTAGAATTTACATAGTGAAAATGGCTATCTTACTAAAAGCAATCTACAGATTCAATGAAATTCTCATTAAAATTCCAACACAATTTTCCAAAGATCTTGAACAATTCTCAACTTCATATGGAAAAAATATTGCTAATCATGAGTGTACCATTCTGGGTATGAGCATGAGGCATCTATAAAGTGCTTTAAACTCGGCCTGACAAGGCCACTATTCAGTAAGTCTATTTCTCAGCTTGCAAAAAAGGTTCTCAGATATTCATTTGTGAACATGAGTACAAACTGGGAACTTTTGGAAGCCTCCTATTGAACCTGAGGCTAATGCTTGCTAGAAGAATTTCTACTCACTTATAGATACATTTGAAAATACAGAAAAGGGGGGTTAAATTTTCATTATCATTGAATACCATTAGAAAATACCCAGTCTCTAAAGAATGCTTTTTTTTTTATGCTAGAGATTACAAGTACAATTTCACACAATATAAAATATGTATAGCAATTATCTTGGACATCATTAGTCAAATATAGTCGTTATGGGTAGAGTGGAGCAAGATAGCTACTATGGCATTGCTTTGAAGAGCAACCCCCAGTGAAAGAGTTCAGAGGTAAATTATATACAAGTCTAGTTCCTTCTTTATTTACTTGTTTATTCACAGAGCAAATGGACTTTGAATATTTATTCAGTCCCTGTTGGGACAAAATAATGCAAAAAGAACAGAAGGTATCTTAGTCAGGGTTTCTATTCCTGCACAAATATCATGACCAAGAAGCAAGTTGGGGAGGAAAGGGTTTATTCAGCTTACACTATGCAAGTGATGAACTGTTCTTCATCACCAAGGGAAGTCAGGACTGGAACTGAAGCAGGTCAGGCAGCCAGAGCTGATGCAGAGGTCATGGAAGGATGTTCCTTACTGGCTTGCTTCCCCTGGCTTACTCAGCTGGCTTTCTTATAAAACCTAAGACTACCAGGCCAGAGATGGTACCACCAAAAAGGGGACCTCCCCCCTTGATCTCTAATTGAGAAAATGCCTTACAGCTGGATCTCATGGAGGCACTTCCTCAACTGAAACTCCTTTCTCTGTGATAACTCCAGCCTGTGTCAAGTTGACACACAAAACCAGCCAGTATAGAAGGTAAGATGAAAACTGAAGCATGCCAAAATTGTCCTGGGATAATAAATATGAAAAGCATTCTTTCCTAAAAGTTGGGGTCAAGCCAGTCCCCACAATTGTGAAGATATATAGTTTAACAAATACAAAAAAAAAAGCTGGGCATGGTGGCATATGCCTTTAATCCCGCATTTGGGAGGCAGAGTCAGGGGGATTTCTGAGTTCAAGGCCAGCCTGGTCTACAAAGTGAGTTCTAGAACAGCCAGAGCTACACAGAGAAACCCTATCTTGAAAAAAAAATACAGATTGCACTTAAAGATATACTAAGATATCATAATAAGGATTTTCTACCAGTTACTTCATTTTGTGTCAAAATGAAGAAATTTTACTGTAGTTGTTAGGCAGTATAAAGGTGATTTACAAACATGATCTTAAAACACCATGAATAAATCTCACTTCTCATTTAAATACTCTCTGTAAATTAGAGATAAAAACAAATTGGAAACTTTGTTAATCTCTTGCCCAGTGAGATGAAAGTAAGATTCCCAGAGAATCAAGTTATAAACAGCCAATATACTTGGGCCAAAACATCCACACTGTAAAAAGCTTGCTGTGTTCTAATTAGTCTTAGGGAAATGAGCCCAAAACACTAAAATGATCTCTTCTAAATTTCTAATATAAGAAAACATAAAATTCCAGACTTGGGTAGGAGAAAATACACATTCATTAATGTACAAGAGCTGTTATTTTTCCACAGGTGCATTTGTCCTTTGCCAAAGAGGCATTGAAGAAGAAATGGATCCTTCTTGTCAGAGAGCTATTTAGACTTGTCAATAGAACATCTACTTGATACATTTTGTCTTATTTCACTCTGTACATCCAAGTCCAATCAGAGTAGAGGAGCCAGAAATCTATCCATATAGTTTATAATGATGATAAACATCATCCCTGATCTCAAGCTGTACTACAGAGTAATTGTAATTAAAAACTGCATGGTATTGGTACAATGACAGCCAGGTAGATCAACAGAATAGAATTGAAGACCAAGAAATGAACAAACACACTTATGGTCACTTGATATTTGATAAAGAAGCTAAAATCATTCAGTGGGGGAAAAAAAAAGCATTTTCAACAAATGGTGCTGGCTCAACTGGCAGTTAGCACATAAAATAATTCAAACTATTCCATTCTTATCTCCTTGACAAAGCTTAAGACTAAGTGGATCAAGGACTTCCACATAAAATCAGATACACTGAAACTAAGAGAAAAGAAAGTAGTGAGGAGCCTCTAGCACATGGGCACAGGGGAAAATTTCCTGAACAAAAAACCAATAGCCTATGCTCTAGGATTAAGAATTGACAAATGGGACCTCATAAAATTGCAATGATTTTGTAACACAAAGGACACTGTCAATAGGACAAAATGGTAACCAAGCGATTGGGAAAAGATCTTTACTAATCCTACATCCTGTAGAGCACTAATATCAAATATATACAAAGAACTCAAGAAGTTAGACTCCCGAGAAATATATAACCTTATTAAAAATGGAGTACAGATCTATCCTAAGAATTCTCAACTGAAGAATCCCGAATGTCTGAGAAGCACCTAAAGAAATGTTCAATACCCTTAGTCATCAAGGAAATGCAAATCAAGACAACCCTGAGATTCTACATCACACCACTCAGAATGGCTAAGATCAAAAATTCAGGTGAGAGCAGATGCTGGCAAGGATGTGGAGAAAGAGGAACACTCCTCTCTTGCTTGTGGGACTGCAAGATGGTACAATGACTCTGGAAATCAGTTTGGCAGCTCCTCAGAAAAGTGGACATAGTACTAGCTGAGGACCCAGCTATACCACTCCTGGGCATATACCTAGAAGATGCTCCAACATGTAATAAGGACACATGTGCCACTTTGTTCATAGCAACCTTAATTATAATAGCCAGAAGCTGGAAAGAAACCAGATTTCCTTCAGCAGAGGAATGGACACTGAAAATGTGGTACATTAACACAATGGAGTACTACTCAGCTATTAAAAACAATGAATTTTTGAAATTCTTGGGCAAATGGATGTATCTGGAGGATATCATCCTGAGTGAGGTAACCCTATCACAAAAGATGTCACTTGATAAGCACTTACTGATAAGTGGATATCATCCTGAGTGAGATAAGTGAATCACAAAAGAAAACACATGATCTGCACTTAATGATAAGTGGATATTATACCAGAAGTTCAGAATATCCATATACAATTCCCAAACCAGATGATACTCAAGAAGAAGAAAGACCAAAGTGTGGATACTTTGATTGTTCTTAGAAAGGGGAACAAAATACCCATGAAAGGAGTTACAGAGACCAAATGTGGAGCAGAGACTGAAGGAATGACCATCCAAAGATTGCCCCACCTGGGAATCCATCCATATACAATCACCAAAACCAGACACCATTGTGGATGCCAACAAGTGCATGCTGACAGAAGCCTGATATAGCTGTCTCCTGAGAGGCTCTGCCAGTGCCTGACAAATACAGAAGTGGATGCTCACACACATCCATTGGATTGAGCACAGGGTCCCCAATGAAGGAGCTAGAGAAAGAACCCCAGGAGGTGAAGGGTTTTGTAGCCTCATAGGAGGAAAAACAATATGAACTAACCAGTACCCTCAGTGCTCGTAGGGACTAAACCACCAACCAAAGGGTACACATGGTGGGACTCATGGCTCTAGCTGCAATATGTAGCAGAGGATGGCCTAGTCGGTCATCAATGGGAGGATAGGCCCTTGGTCCGGTGGCTCTATACCACTCTGAATGGGAATGTCAGTGCCAGGAAGGGGAAGTGTGTACGTTGGTCAGCAGGGGTAGTTGGAGGGGATAGGGAGGGGTTTTTGGAGGGGATAGGGGTTTTTGGAGGGGAAACCAGGAAAGGGGATAACATTTGAAATGTAAATAAAGAAAGTATCTAATAAAAAGAAAAATGAATGACCTACCAGGAAAAATAAAAAAGGCAGCTGCTTAATAATATGCAACTTCATTTTCAGCATTTATAACGTGACCAACTTGAAAAAAAGAACTTGTAAAACTCATGATTTCTTACAAATCTGCATAGAGAACAAATTGTTACTATTGACAGAACAATTTTTTCTGAGTTTAATAATTTTTGAATTCAGTTATAAATTTATATTACTCTAAACCATAATTATATTACTTTTCCATAGATGAATAACAAAGCATATATTTAGATTCTTATCACAATCTACCTTTCCATGAAGTCTAGGCATAACTTCTGATTCATTCACTCAGGGATTCACAAGACTATAATCTACACATATATTGGGTTTGCACTATATCATTCAAACTTGAGTCCTTCAATTGATGTTGCTGATTTCTGGTACAAGTCTGTTCTTTGCAGTGAAAGGCTTGGAGATTTCACTCCTAAGATCTGCCCACTCTCTCTTGCTATGTAGCTGTATCACTGTTTCCTTGCCCAACAGAACCTGGAAGCTACCCTGTTACTTTCCCCATTTCTAACTTACAAATACTATTTGAAGGTTTCATCTGATTAGTGAGATGTAGTAAACAGACACAAAATAAATTAATGAAGATATTGATAGCTGCAAAATGCCTCCACCTTTGCCACATGATATAACATCAGATAATATGACAGAGATTTCCTATAATATCATTGGACCATTTTACCTTCCTTCTTCAAAATGCCCAAGGGTTTCTATTTCACTTGCAAAGAAACCCCAATGTGGTCTGGAAGGCACGGCATTTTCAAGCCCCTGCCTCTCAAATCCAGTCTCACATCTCATGTAATTTGGCATCCATGTCAGGAACTCACTGACTTGTGGTGATGACCTTACATCTCTGCATTTCTCTGGTCTTCCGCGGTGGTTTACATGGGATTGGTGGCTCCTGTTGGCCAGACCTTGACAGAAATACTAACTCACAGTTAATGTTTGTTTTGGTAGTAGATCTATGTTTGTTAAACTGTGCTTTCTGGCTTTTACATTTTTGTCTGTTCTCAATATAATGTTGCCTCTTGGGTTATTCACCTTCCTGCACCCCCAGAGAATCTCAAATTTTCCTTTCTTGTACAAATAGACATTTTTATTTTGAGTTTCTGCACATTTATTCACTGTGCAATCTCACTTAGATCCAGATTTAGAATACACCTATAGATCCTTCATTCCAAAACGGGAATTTCAATAAATAATTCTTAAATGAATAAAGCATAAATCATTGTCCACATCATTTTGCATGTGTCTTGCTCCTTAAAAAGTCTTCTCACTAATTCAAATACTTGAACATCCTTTTTTCCTTGGATTTTATGTCTGTTCTCTTGTACCACCTCCTGTTAAATTCTATTTCTTCTTCTGTAACTAAAGAGTCATACACATAGGAATTTAACATTTTTGTTTAACTTATTGTAAACTACATATACACAGAGTAATATGTATATTTTATATTCATAAAGGATAATTCCTAATACCTATTTTCTCACACTCAGCTAATTTGAATTCTTGATACAAAGAATGCCTTCTAAAAGGTGAATTTTGCTGCCTGCTCCCCTCTGCCCAATAGCAGTTGCTCTGTAAATGCTGAACATGGTCTACTTGGAATCTGTCCTCCAGGGACATCTTGCATGATATATGATAGGACATAGAAGAATTAGCAGAGTTCAACTCAGATATGATTTGTAGCACATCAGGTCAAGAGTTAAATTGTAGGTCTGGGAGCCACATGTGTCTGCAGAACAATTTTTATTGTCCCAACGAGGGGTTAGTAACATCCATCAAGTGGTGCACAGACAGTTATTTGATATTTTCTGGCTGTAGTGAGAGTTCCACTGACACATCTAGACATTATCCACAACTGTTTCCATGTTTGCTATCCTTTCCTCATCGTGAAAACTCATTTATGATTAGATGATTTGACTGAGCAACTCTGGGCTTTTAAAAATTATGTTAGTAAAAGAGGAAGCTTCAAGCTACCATTTCCAGTTTTTCTTATATTGTTGGGCAAGATGGTATAAAAGGTGTGTGTTTTTCTAAAAAAAAAAAAAAAAAAAAAAAAAAAAGCACATCCTTCTTTGGCTATCTAAGATTTAAATATTCTTTTGGAAGAAGATATAGATGAATAGGAAATATTCAAATATCTTTTTTAAGGGGACTGCTTTAGAATTCAGAGTCCACTGAAATTTAAGTGAACTTGTGTTGAATTTTAAGAACTATCAATCGGTCTTTTGCAATTTTTTTCTTTTCTCCCTCATTTTTTTAAAAAAGAAATGTTCTAAATCCCTAGTAGCCACAGAGAAATAATACCCAGCAAAGAAAGAGAATGTATTTTTCATTTTTTAATTAGCTGTTTTACTTCCTGTACATAATTATCCTAACTATGCAGAGCAATTACTCTGGTACATATGAAAATTCATTTATTTCTGATCTTAGCTCCATGGATTAATAAATCCTTTACTAATTTGGAATTATGCTTCATGAGTTCATTTATTACTATTTCACTTGCTGAATAATAGTAAACTAGTATTTGTACCGACTACAATATCTTGGCAAATATTTGCTGATGATCTATGTAGTGTGTACTATAATAAATCTTTCTTCTCTTTATTTTAAATGGAAAATACATGTCTTGTATTTTTTTGTATTATAGAAAGCTACTCACTGCAAATTAAAGTTTCTGGTAACTCATACCAACCAAACATGTAAAGAAAATACATGCCACCTCTTATTCATTTTTCTTTCCAGAAAATTTAACACTTTTAAAGTTTGTATCTTTTATAGGATAATATATTTACTATGACTCTTTTAAAATTGGGTAATTTGGGTTTATTTTTCATTATACTTGCAAAAAATAGATTATCCATGCATTATGGTATACATAAGACAATATAAGATCATAGTATTCAATATAAACAATCCTAAACTATAAAATACCTAGAAGAGAAATTAACATGGAGACCATATTTTATGTATATACTTTTATTTAAATTTTTTCATTCAATATGTTTTGATTATACTCTTTCCCTTCCCCAAACTCATTTAGGATATTTCTGAGAACCTATTGATTCAAATTCCTGTTTCTCTGTCCATTAAAAAAATTAAAATCAAAACAAGCAAAAAAACATTACACAAAAACTCCCACAAAACATGTATTACACCATTTAAAATAAAGACAAAAACTGATTTGCTAAAAGTCAGTTTGTGAGGAAGTTTGCCAAATTTATTCTTTCATATTTATTGAAATATCTAATTTATGGTTTTCAGAAATTTTATAACAGAACTAGCATCTTTTCTCTTTTCCATTTTTTTCAAAACCAATACCCCATCTACTGCCACATGTAGTTAATAAATAGACAAACACAGCAGAATATAGCATCCAGAAATCAAACCATCTAAGTACAATCAATAGGTTTTGACAGTAGTACAGGAAACTGAAAAGGATTTAAGCAAATACTCTAACCCAAGAAATTTTCACATAATGTTTATATTTTACAGGACTAGCTATAAATATCACTTCTCCTGTAATAAACCACCTGCACTTTCCCTTTGCTGAAGAAACAGAATCTTTCCATAAGTATTTTAGACAAAATTAAAGTGACTATGATCAAGAAAGGATTGTCAAAGTACTACTGATAGGATTTATTCTATGCGGTATATTATGATCAACATTGAATCTTCAATATAATCACCTAATTTACATCTATTTTTTTCTTCTTTATAACTAAGGGTTAGGTAAAAATGTTGTACACTTTTCCAAAAGCCATGATGTAAGTACCCTGCACTGACATATGTGCTTCATCAGCTTGCTTTCCATCAAGATAAATGAGCCTTTGTTAGCTTCCTTTCTGGTAGCTTTCAAGGCTGTGTGAGCTCTTTAAAGATTTGAACTTCCTTCAAATGATCACAAGGTGGCAGTGTATCAGTTTAAAGGAGAATGCTAAATGTCTGCAGTATGTTGGCAGTTGCTTGGGATGTAAAAGTTGTAATTGATTGGTAGACATTTCAACAAAAAAAAAACTGCACAAGTTTTTATAACCTCATTAGGAACTTAAAGCCTATGCTATATTTCTGGTTACATAGTTTTTCTTTATTTTCTGTTTTCCTGAGGAAACGTCTCACTAGTGTAGGCTGGTCTAGAAGTGATGATCTTTCTGCCTCAACCATGAGTACTGGGTGTGCAATGTGTGATTGTGCCTAGATTGTTCTTTCCCTCTATAATCTACAAAGGAAAAAACTTACTTGAAGATAGAGACATATATCAAGTTTTGTATTTTCTATATGAAACATATGTAGTTTTGCATACATTTCTTAGGTGGAAACATTTGTCAGGTCACTACTGTGTTTTGAGTATGTATGCTTTGCTTTCAGAAGTCATGATAGAATTCATCTAGTGATAGAAACAATGTTAGGAAATAATAAGATTGTTATGGTGATCTTAAAATTGAATATTTCTTAACTACAACTTTTAAATCATTATTGTAGAAATGACTGGTATTAGTTTTATTCATATGATCTATTAATTTCATAATTATTTCTTTCATCATCTTATATTTTTGAGTTATGAATATCTTTCTTAATCCAAAAATCATTAAGAAGAATTTCTTTAAAGAGGAGTATTATGGGCCTGATAGTTCATATAGATAGAGAATGAGCAAGGGGTGGCATTTGAACATCATACACTTTGGATGTAATTTTTATTAAGCTTTTGTCTCCATGCAGTGCATTAAGAATTTCCTATTAATAAGCAAATGATAATGAGAAGGGCATATAGAGATATATCCTTAGACTAATCAAAGACTTGAGAGCATAATCATATTGGTTTTGTGTATTATCTTTAAACTCAAATATTATTTCAAAATGTTTCTTCATTACTTTCCATGAGGCTGCCAATTTTCTTGGGAAAAAATCATCTAATGAATTCAATTTGTTTTTCATTTTATTCTTTTCAATTTATCTCTTGCATGAAATATTTTTCTAACTTAATTTTATTTACATAGTGTGCCCTTGTAATACTTCTTATAAATATATACTTTTCCATTAAATTTTGGTATATGCTTCTGAGAACAGACAATAGGAAACTTTGAACTCTTTACTATGCTCTCCTAGTAGATATTGCTTAGCATATAAAAAAATGTCAAATCGTCTTCTAAAATCTACTGACACAGTCTTTGGAATATCCAACTTATCAAATAAAATAGTTTTTTTCTCTTTTTCTTCTTTTTCTTTTTCTTTTTCTTTTCTTTCTTTCTTTCTTTCTTTCTTTCTTTCTTTCTTTCTTTTTTTTTTTTTTTCTGGGAAAGGGTTTCTCTGTATAGCCCTGGATGTCCTGGTACTTATTCTGTAGATCAGGCTGCCCTTGAACTCAGAAATCTACCTGCCTGCCTCTGCCTCCCAAATGCTAGGATTAAAGGCGTGCACCACCACTACTCGGCCAGTTTTTTGTTTTTGTTTTTTGTTTTTGTTTGTTTTTGTTTTTGTTTTTATCAATTCTAGACAGAATCAGAAGTTTTATTTTAAAAATGTTTGGTTTTATACAGAAGTGGATGCTCACAATCATCTATAGGGCAGAACACAGGGTCCCCAATGTAGGAGCTAGAGAGAGTACCCAAGAGCTGTAGGGGTCTGCAACCCTCTAGAGGGAACAACAATATGAACTAATCAGAACCCCCAGAGCTCATGTCTCTAGCTGCATATGTATTAGAAGATGGCCTAGTTGGCCATTATTGGTCTAGCAATGTTTATATGCCCCAGTACAGGGGAATGCCAGGGCTGAGTAGTGGGAGTGGGTGGATAGGGGAGCAGGGCGGGAGGAGAGTATAGGGGACTTATGAGATAACACTTGAAATGTAAATGAAGAAAATATCTAATAAAAATGTTTGGCTTTTTTATTCTATGTTTTCTTTATTTACATTTATTTTTTCATTTTTCATTATTGTTATTTATTTTTATTAGATATTTTCTTTATTTACATTTCAAATGTTATCCTCTTTCCTAGTTTCCATTATAAAAATCCCCTATCCCCTCCCCCAGCCCCAGCTCCCTAACCCACCCACTTCCACTTCCTGGCCGTGGTATTCCCCTATGCTAGGGCATAGAACCTTCAGAGGACCAAGGGCCTCTCTCCCGTTGATGATCGACTAGGCCATCCTCTGCTACATATGCAGCTAGAGCCATGAATCCACCATGTGCTTTGATTGGTGGTTTAGTCCCAGGGAGCTCTGGGGTTACTGGTTAGTTCATATTGTTGTTCCTCCTATGGGGTTGCAAACCCCTTCAACTCCCTGGGTTCTTTCTCTAGCTCCTTCATTGGGGACCCTGTGCTTCATCCAGTGGATGGCTGTGAGCATTCACTTCTGTATTTGTCAGACACTGACAGAACCTCTCAAGAGACAGCTTTATCAGGTTCCTGTCAGCTAGTTCTTATTGGCATCTGCAATAGTGTCTGTGTTTTGTGGTTGTTTACAAGATGTATCCCCAGGTGGGGCAGTCTCTGGATGGTCATTCCTTCAGTCTCTGTTCCATACTTTGTCTCTGTAACTCCTTCCATGGGTATTTTTCCCCCTTCTAAGAAAGATTGAAGTATCCACATTTTGGTCTTCCTTCTTGAGTTTCATGTGTATTGCAAATTGTAATTTGGGTATTCTGAACTTCTGGGCTAATACCCAATTATCAATGAGTGCATATCATGTGTGATTGTTTTTGTGATTTGGTTACCTCACTTAGGATGATATCCTCCAGAAATGTTTGTTACAAATTCTAATGGCAAAATATGGTAACTCACAAAATCAGTCAATTATGGCTTCTCCTAGTAGCTCAATGTCAATACTATATGTTGTTTTTGATGTTTATTGTCGCAGCCTGTTTCCCATGTCTCTATCCAGCAGAGATGTGGGAAGCGGCAGGGCGGGTTCAGACCGCTTGCCATCCTCAGCAAATCTTTATTCTGCTTCTCTCTCTCTCTCTCTCTCTCTCTCTCTCTCTCTCTCTCTCTCTCTCTCTCTCTCTCTCTCAGGTTTCACACAGCTGTAGCCGTTCATTCACTTTGCTCTCTCCTACGCTGCTCTCTAAAGCTGGTGCTGCTCTCCTCATCTGCTGCTCTCTGACCTAACGCTGCTGGCGCTCTCCTACACTGGCGTTCTCTAACACTGGTCCGGTCTCCTCATCTGGTCTCTCTCTGCTATGCTGGTCTCTGGTCTCTGGCCTACCTCATCTGGGGCTGCCCTCAATTTATACTTCCATTCTCACGCCACTTCACACTACCCAATCATAAACACACACATCCAAGGCAGCATGTAGGATTGGCTGATAGAATGGTATTGCGAGATGTTGTGCTAATCACTCCAACGAGTTATACGTGCTGCTGCTTTTATTGCACATGACTGAGACTGGGATAAACAAGGGAGGTCACGGGGCTTAGCATAGAGCAAGGCGCCATCTTTGGCCCATGCAGCTGCACCTGCTCCCCACAGTTTATGATTTAGTACATATAATTGCCCTCAGATATACTGGTTGCCTTTCTCATATGGCTTTTATGAACAAATGGTACAGACACTTTCTTTAGGGGACACAGGAACATATTTTTCTCTAAGGTTTTCTGAGTATATTTTCGGTACAGGGAGAATGGGCAACCACTCACATCTTTGTAACTAGGTGCCATTTAAGGCAAACTGCCCATGCACTGCTGTGGGTTTGTGAGAGAGTAGACTGTGGTCACAGTTAGAGGCTAGAGAAAATAGTGTTGTCTAATAAAAAAAGAATTTCTATTTTACAAGAAAAAAGAGTTGCAGAGATGGATGCTGGATACAGAGATGGATACTGGTTACAGATTTGGACTTTGGTTACAGGAATGGATGCTGGTTACAGAGATGGATGTTGGTTACAAAGATGATGACGCTGATAGTTGCACAACATTGGACATAGGTTTGATGCTACTTCAGTGGTTAAATTGTTAATACTTAAATGAAGATGGCAAATTTTGTTTTCCGTACTTAAAAGTAAAAAGCAAGGGAAAGTCAACAATCCTTGAAAAGAAATAGAGGAACTTCAAAGTGTTATTTCTACAGAAAATCATTAATCTTTATGGCAGTGTCATGGGGACAGTTTTGGCTATATCATTCTCTTCTGCACTACTGAGATGATTTCCCAAGATGCATAGCTATAAATGAATTCACAACTTGATAATTAGGCCATATGAATATATCTTAAAATCCATCAGCAAGATCAAGATAATTATTTTACCCATCCCCATACAAGTTTATTGATGATGCCCATTTGTAATTTTTCTCTTCTCATGACTGAATATATATATTATATATATAATATATAATATATATATATTTCTATTTTTCATGATTTTAAAGACAAGTTAATGATTTTGAAAAAGTCCAATTATCTTTGTCTCAATAGAAGCACCATGTTTTTGGTGATGTAAATTTAACCTCTATCCATAGGTCAGTGCATAACTCAGGCCTCATCAGAGACCTTCTTCTTCTAGCAGATGGTAGTTAATACAGGGACTCACAACTGAAAATATGCAGACATTGAGAGACTTTAGAGCACTTAACCATAAATGATATGTCTGTATTAAACTACTCTCCTCAGGGATCTATGCAAGAGAGGAGGCAGGTGATTGTAAGATCCAGAAGTGATAGATGTCTCAAAAGAAACAATCTTACTAGGCTGATAAACATATAAACTCAAAGAGATCATTACAGCATGCAAAAGCCATACAAAGGTTCACACCAGATGATATTCCAGAACTGAGAAAAAGTAGACACAAAGTTCCAACACTTACAAAGAATGTATTCGCAATTGATTCTTTCTAAACGAACAAACAAAGTTGCCCAGTAGAGTGTAACTGTGTATGTCAGCCATACTAAGGGCAATCCCCATTCTCAGTAGCAGTTGGCCAACACTAATCATAGCTTTCACTTGCATGTCATCAACATAACATCTTATCAGAAAACAATTACATAAGATTAATCTTTCATCATTTTATAAGAATAGAGCTATATACTACCACTTAGAAACACTTCCTGAGCTTGAACTTGATGATTCTTGATGTTGATCATACTGTGGTTGCCTACTCACACTGGGCTCTTTAAACATGTCTACATCAAGTCGGAAGTCAGTCACTTTTGTACTACCCACCATTCATTGCTTTAAATGTCTAGAGCAGGGTAGACAAGTATTCTGTGTTACTGTTTAGTGATATGCATGGCAATTCTATTGAAAATCTGAGGCCTTCTTTTTATAGAAAAATAATGCCCTTTTGCCTATCAGAAAATCTGATCTCTGTGTTCATTAGTAAAAATATCAATGTAAGGTCAAATTGAAATTTGTGGTAATGATCTAGGTATTCATGTCATGAAGAATATCTTAAAAGAATAAACAAGGTGTCTTAAGACTATCCAATCTGAACATGTCCATGGTCTGTGGGAAACAACTTTTTCTATGTATGGCCATAAACTTGTGGCCCTCTGCACATAAGCAGTTCCTCCCACCTCTTCTGCAATTCCTGATCCCGTTTGTCTTTCTCTCATTCTGCCTATTGGTACTCTGCATCAATCTTCAGTTTTCATGGTTAATTCTGTCCTTCATGATTAGATCTCTCATATTCAGATGTTTCTTTTGCATCTTTTTTTGGAGGAATTTTTTAGATATTTTTTATTAGATATTTTCATTTTTTAAATTTTTATTAGATATTTTCTTCATTTTTATTTGAAATGCTATCCCAAAAGTCCTCCATACCCTCCTCCCACTCTGTTCCCCTACCCACCCACTTCTTGGCCCCGGAGTTCCCCTATATTGGGGCATATAAAGTTTGCAAGACCAAGGGGCCTCTCTTCCAAATGATGGCCAAATAGGCATCTTCTGCTACTTATACAGCTAGAGACACAAGCTCTGGGGGTACTGATTATTTCATATTGTTGTTCCACCTATAGGGTTGCAGACCCTTTCAGTTCCTTGGGTAATTTCTCTAGCTCCTCCACTGGGGGCCCTGTGTTCCATCCTATAGATGACTGTGAGCATCCATTTCTATGTTTGCCAGGCACTGGCATAGCCTCACAAGAGACAGCTATATCAGGGTCCTTTCCACAAAATCTTGCTGGCGTTGCATCTTATTTTCAAAGTTGCTTTAAATTTCTTAGGATTGTGTTCAATATGGAACTATCACTGTGTAAAAGTGAACAGAGGAAATGAAAATAAAAACTCAAACAAAGCCAACAAAGCCAATTTATATTACGAATAGCTCTTGAAAAAAATCAAAGAGCAGAGGAAAGAGAAAATTACAAAGCCATGGAAGATACTGTATCCTCAGAGAAAATCAGTGTATATATCCAAAAAGGGAAAAACAAGTGTGCCAAAAGTGTACATCCTAGAAAGTGTATATCTCAAGTGTATATCCTTCAAGAATCCTTTTTTTTAGTTTTGTAATTAATTTACCATCTATTTGTTTTCCTTTTCATAAAAGTAGATGATTTTCTTCAATTTAGAGCTATTTGTTTCAAGGTTTCACCCTCTCTTTTGTGTACTGTCTGACTGTGGGGGTCTGTATTTGTTCATAAATGCTATAGGAAGAAGCTTCTTTAATTATGGCTAGTCAAGGCACTGATGTGCAAAATATCACTAGTAATCATTTTATCAATATTTTTAATACCATTAGTGTTTTGTTTTACCCTAGATCTCTAGGCTATCTAGTGTCTGGTTCTTAGTCACCCAATCAGTGTCAGTTATGCATTCCATTTTGTAGAGTGGCCCTCAACTCAAACCAAACTTTGGTTGGTTATTCCTACAAGCTTTCTGCCACCATTGCCCTCCAGGAAGCTGCTGGCAGAGGAGGCTAAAAGAGTTTAAGAGCCCAAGGGGATGCAGAACACTAGAACAAAGCTCTCCAAGTCAACTGATCAAAACTCATATGGACTCACAGAGACTGAAGCAGCAAGTACAGGGCCTACATGGTGTATACCAGGTTATCTGTCTATAAATTACAGATTTCAGTTTAGTCTTTTTATTGGACTTCCAAGTGTGTGAATGAGTGGATCTCTGTTTTTTGTGCCTTCTTTTGGGACTCTTCCTTCTGCTGGTTTGCTTTGTCATCTTCAATATACTGGGTTTTGTTTTATATTATATTTTTACTTTGTGGTGTTTTGTTCTTATCTCTTAGAAACCTGGTTTTTTTTTTTTTCTATTGAAAGAAAGGAAGTGTGTACAGATGGAAGGGAAGATGAAGAAGAACTAGGGGGAGTAGAGGGAGGAGAAAGTGTAACCAGTATATATTGTGTGAGAGAATAATTTAATTTTAAGAAAACAGAAAGATAAAACAAAACAAAAGCAGTGGGTTTTTCTTCGAATAATATAACCTGATTATGGTTTCCCCTGCCTTCTCCTCCTCCAAATTCCTCTGCACCTGCTTTTCATTCATCTGGATCCAATCCCTTTCTGTCTCTAATTAGAAAACAAATGGGTTTTCTAAGGGATAAAAATTAAATACAATAAAATGATAAAAACAAACACATTGGAATTGGACAAAACAAACACATAGAAGGAAAAGAGCCCAGGAGAAGGCACAAAAATAGAGACCTACTCATTGACATGCTCAGGAATTCCATAAAAACTCTAAATTGCAAGCCATACTGTAAATAAAGAAGGCTCATTCATACCCGTGCAGTCCCCGTGGATGCTGTCTCAGTATCAGCAAGCTCCTATATGCTTTAAAAATAAAATTAAAAAATAAAACTCCTCTTCTTCATAAACCACAATTTTCTGGACTCATCTGTTTCCTGTCAGTAGAGATACTAGAGCAAGAAATCCTGAAAATTTAAGTTGAAATTAATACAGCTCTACATTGTCATGGATATGGACCACATAAAAGGATATTACAATAATTTATTCACATCCTTTTAGTGTTTGGCCTTTGTAGAAATAAATGGGCAGAGAAAAAATGTATCTGTGCTTATAGTCACAGAGAGTGGCTTATTTAGTATTTGTCTAAATAATGCTTGCACAGTAATGAACCCATAATCCATTTCTATCATTATGTAGCATCCTAAGCAAAAGTTAGATTAGAGTTAACAAAAAAACTTCTAATTAATTCTTTTATATTCTTACTAATTCTTATTAATTCTTTAATATAATACTTCTCCCTTAATTCTTTAAATCTAAATCTATTTCAGGCTAAGTATGATTGATGGTAATGTGTATAAAGTTTAAATATTTTTACCTTGACAAAATTTAACCTTTTTGTTTAGGATAACTTTTATTTATATCAGCCCAACATTTATTACATTTACATTAGATGGATTTAGTGGTTTATGTAAACTAAAACTAAATCATAGATATTGAAAGGAGATTGACTGGGAGACAGGATGGGTGATAGACAAGATAGGATTATGATGAAGATACATTGTGTGTGTGTGTGTGTGTGTGTGTGTGTGTGTGTGTGTGTGTTTTGAAGGATCTAATTTTTAAAACATTTTATGTCAATTGAGAATTAAAGCTAAATATTTCTATATTTTGTAAAAAATTAAAGTAAAAAGATAAAGATTAAACGATAACTATTAAATGCTAATCCTTTCACTATTAATAAAAATATTCTACTGAGGAAATATTGCTCTTGACTAACATGGATTTGAAAAGCACTGGTCCTCAGTTTGGGTAAAGTGTGACACAAACCTCTGTAAATACAAGCATCCACATTTTAATCAAAGTGTCCTTTATTTGTTCTTAAAAAAACCATATCAAATATACACTAGACTCTAGTTATAGCGCGACATTTTTCTGCCTCACATTTTCCCATAATGGGTCAAAAAAAATTTTGTGTTGTATGATGTATATGTGAGTTGGAGTAGGAGGGTTTTCATGAGTGTGCATATGTATGTACAGCCTCACATGTGCATGTGTAGGCTCAGGTGTCCAGGATAGAAGTCAAGCTCAGGAGCCATTGCTTAGGTACCACCCACCTTGATATTTGAGGCTGTCTCTCACTATGACCTGGGACTCATACACTAGATTAGACTGGTTGACCAGTGCACCCCTGAGATCGTATTGTTTTCATAGAAATGAGATTGTAAGCAAGAGAAAAATCTGTGTCATAATTGACCTTCCTTTAGTAAATTTCAAGTCTTAAATGAGCCCCAGTATAAGATCTTGAGGGAACCAGATAAATCATAAAAACTGAAGCATAATGCATTTATTTTGCAAGCTTGATTATAAAGATTTTTCACATCTCTTTACTTTTCAGGTGTCTTAAAATATTGCAATACCAACTAGATAGTGAGTCATTTCCTACATAAGATATTCCAGACACTGTCCTGAGAAAGACACAGTGCCACAGTTAATAAACTTATATTTGCTGTTGTCTTTCTTTACACATAGGAAGACCTTTGGAACATAATAAGAAATACACTCATGTTTCTTACCACTTTAATAACATATACTAGAACATTTTACATTTTGTTTCTATAAAATTATATTCCAGAGCTACTAAAATGCTTATCTAAAAAGTCATGCCTCCCCTTTTAAATTCTTTTTATCTTTCCTGTGAAATATTAAAAACACTAATTAATGTAGGTATTTGAGAGCTAGTGGAAGACTGGCAGAACATTTTAACCTGTGAAGATGTTCTCAGGTTTTCAGATGATTTTTTTTTCAAGGAATCAGAGAATAGGTTTGCTTTACAGTATCGGTTTGTTCCAGAACATAAAAGATAACAGCGAAAGATGAAGCTTGGATATTGTTAAAAAATTTAAAGTATACAATGGAACAAAATTAAGTTGGCCTTAGCTTATAATAACTACATCAAAATAGAAACTAGGAAAAACGTGAAACTTTTGACATTTACTCAGTTTGTTGAGCTAGTTTTAGGCAATATATTATTTAAAAACTGTAAGAAAGGCCTCCTATAAAAGTTACTGCCAAATATTTATTCAGAACTCAACTTTTTTCTCTTTAAAGTCATGCATCTAAATGCAATGATGCATTAGAATGATGAAATAGCTTTAAAATCTTGAGAGAGACGCCATTACCCCTTTTCATCCTTTTACTGTGAGCACAGATAAAAATGATGGTGTCACTATGGTAACAAAGATGATGTCACTAGAATACCCTCCTTGCTTTGCACTTATTTATGTTTCAGTTTCTTTCCAAAGTTTTGAAGTGTAAAATAGACATAATGCTTTACACTGGAACAATTGATTTTTGTTTTATTTTTAGGTATTTTATAACATTTTGATTAAATGCTATAAAGTAAATGGTATTGATCCAATTTTAATCAGATTTCATTTGCAAGTTCTTTGGAGTTCCCAAGATTAGTCTAAGAAAATAAAAACACACTAAATCAATGCAATATGTCTTTTACACTTAAAAATATCATTTTGCCCGGTTTGTACTTTTTGAGAATTTTGCAGATTTAAGTACTACACTAGCAGTTAGACTGTGTTCTTCAGTGAATAATGAGAGGAGTTCTTTTCATAATCAATACAATTGTTTTTGTAGTTATTTTCCCCATCATTGGAGCTTTTACTGAAGTAAGCCAAATACTGAGTCTTCTGAAGAAAAGAATTACAAAATAATCCAGAAAAGGGAGCACTAGTAACAGTAAGTGCAGTAAGTAACAGTAAGAATAGTACATGTTTCAGGTTTAGGCAAAAATGTTAAGAGAGAGAGAGGGGTTTAAAATATTACATCAGCCAAAACATGGATGCATGGATGTTAGCTTAGGTGGCTTATCTATGGATACACATATAATGTCAAACTAGCACATATACTCACCAAACATGCACACACCATCACTCACACACAACATACACACAGAGACACATACACGTGCATGTGCACATCTCCAGAGATAAAGATAGGTCAACATAGCTGTTGTTTAAGCCTAGATCCCCATAAAACAATATTACTGTAAACATTTGTGTCTTTGAACCCATGGCTTTAGTTTAAGGACAACTGCTGACCAAAAGAAACACCCTTTGTTCCAAAGGGAAGTTAAATGACCCCATTCTGCTTTTACTGGTGAATGAATAAAATGAGGACATTCATTGCCATTCACAAACAACTTTCTCCTTTACTCTGGTATTGCCACAGGTTGTTTCTTGTTCTCTGCAAAAATATTGAGTGGACTTTGTACCAAGTAATCTAAACAATTCCTTCCCATAAGATGGTTCTTCAATGCTATTCAAGGTCAATATGCTTTGGCCACTCTCATCCTATCACCAAGTGAATTAATGATAAAAATGTTTTGAGGATCCTAGAACCATATCTTGCAATGATTAATTATTAAACACATTCCAAGATATCTCTCAATTTTCCAATATTATACTTGAGATGCCATGAAATTAAAACCAATGGATTTAACAGTACCTAGTTTTCATTGACTCTTTAATTCTCTTTTAAGGAGAAATACTTTCATACAGTTATCTTAATCTTCATGTATTATTTGAATAGCTTGTGTAAGAACATGTTCTCTTTTTTAAAACAGGATATAACTGGACAAATTAATTATATAGGCAAGGTTATATCTTGGCAAGTCACATTTAAGAATGATTCTTATTCAATAACTCATGCCAAGCACACTAGTAAAAGAAGGGATTGATTTCATATGTGAAAACAATGAAATTTTCTCTTCCAAGAAAATATATTTTGTATTCATTTATGAGATTCTGTCTCATAAATGGCAATGAGAGATATTTTTAGCTGTCCAAGAATATGATGGAATTATGTGAACCTGAAGAAGATATTCATGAACATTTGCAGATACTTTAGGTGAAGACAAATAAGAAGTGCTGAGTTTGTTACCTTAAGAACGACAAGGGAATGATAGAGGATGTTGAAAGGCATTAAGATTCTGAGAATAACTCCAGACAGAATCTGCTGCACAGGAGCAAACAATGAGGCCAAATATAAAGAAGGTGACCTCTATATACTGACCATGAAGAAATTGTAGCAAATTATTTGTGGTTATAAGAAAGAAACATTGTTGAGTCTTGATTAAAAGCCTCAGACTAGATGCAGTTGTATGATAACCTGTAGATTATTGTACAGTTGAGAAACAACTAATTTCAGTCTAGTAGATTATTCTGAAGGACAAAAACTTTTTACACAAAACCCAGCAATAATTATAGGTATTGTCTCAATATGTAGCACATTCTATTTTACTTCTTTGCTACGTTGTGTCTTATTTTAAAGTACCTTTTCTTCTTATCAAATACATATTAGAGCAAATAAATATTCACTCTTTGATAATCTTATTTTTGTAGCTATTGGTAACACTAAATTAAGCATATGTTGTTGAGAGAATTCCTGTAAGAAAAAAATTATGACATTACAGTATATGAATTCTGTAGTAAAATGGCTTAACCATCTAGATGATTTTCAGTGGGATCCAAGCAAAATTAGTCCTCATATGTACAAGCAGTTCTAAATTCCCCTACTATATTATGACCATTCAGTTGTGTCTAATCTTTTCATTGAAAGTCCATTTTGTGCTGTAGAAAGTCACAGAGAGCCCGGCTGACTATCACCATGTGTGTGAACTATTTCTACTGAACAAATTAGCTACCTTAGCAATGAGTCAGCATCTGGCATATGAGGACAGGAGCTAGAGACATACAAAACTTTTGACAATATTACCTCATGAAAACTGATCTAGAGTAAGTTACAAAAGGGGACTGTAGATGGGAAGAAATCTTGGGAGTATAGGAGGAAGAATAAGTAAGAAGGTGTATCTTAGTTATTTTTATTGCAATGACAAAACATCATGCCCAAAGAAACTTAGAAAGGAAATCATTTGAAGGGGCTTGCAGTTTTCATAGGGTGAGTTGATGACTAATATGGTGGGATGCATGGTAGCAGACAGGGTAGGCATGGCGTTTGGACCAGTAGATGAGAGCTTTCATCTGAGTGAGAAGCATAAGACAAAGAGCAGACTAGCAATAGTGTGGAATTTTTGAAACCTCAAAACCTGCTCCTGGTGACAAGCCTCCCCCACCAACATCACACCTCCTAATCCTTATAAGAATGTTCCTTGAAATAGGGAACCAGCATTCTAAAATATGAACCTACAGGGCCATTCTCAGGTTCTGAGGCATATTATTGGTTGTTTTTTAATAATCACAATATACATTAGGCATTCTTTAATGTGCAATTTCCACGTATATTAGACCTTGTTTATAGGAATATAAAAGTGTTAAAGTGTTTGTGACAACAAAATGTGGGGAATTTCAAGTGGGCAGAGCTGGCTTTGGGGTGGGAGGTGTGCTTGTAGAAAGAGTTAACTTGGAACCAAACTAATTATCAACAAAGCATAGTTTCAGTTGAAAACACTCATTTTTTTGATGAAATCTAGTATTTCTCTAATTAAAAGCTGTGCAAAATGTTTCTTTTCTTGTCTCATCTACTCTTTGTAGTGGGTTAAAAGAATAAGAGAGTTGGGCATATAGTGATCCCTAGATTCCTGGCTATGTTGTTAATAGAAAACAGAGTAAGGACTTGTGGTTCATTCTTATCATTTTTCAGCATGTACAACTTCAAACACTTTGTAGCAAAGCTACATATGTAATCTCATTCTGTATGATGATGCCTTTTGAACCGAAGGGAGAGATCTTGTAGAAGAGTTAAACATGTTTCATTGTGCATTTCCGGATGCCTTGTACATACTTCAGATTTGGAAATGAGAATATCTTGGGTAGTTTTCTGAGGCATGATTAGAAAAATGAAACAGAAAAACCAAAATCAGCCTTGAAATAATCATCTATAGAAAATTGAGATATAAAGGTATTTAGTTTGCCCTCTTAAAAGCTTTGATTTTAGAAGTAGAATAGCAGTTATTGGTATGAGAGTATATGAAACACATTGCACATCTAGACTAATTTTAATTCTTAAAGTCTGTGGTGTATTTGTTCAAAAACCTCCATATGTCATTAATTGGAATTAATTTAAATTAATATATTCTCAGAAGATATTTTCTTCTTAAGGAAATACATGCTTCAGGGCCATAATGGCTCAGTGTGTGTGTAGCGTTGCTAGACCATAGGATCAATCTAGTACAATATTATATATAATGTTGTACTGGCTACTTTTTGTGTCAACTTGACACAGCTGGGTTATCAGAGAGAAAGAAAGTACCTCCATGAGATCCAGTTGTGGGGTATTTTCTCAATTAGTGATCAAAGGGGAAAGGACCCTTGTGGGTGGGACCATCTCTGGGCTGGCAGTCTTGGGTTCTATAAGAGAGCAGGCTGAGCAAGCCAGGGGAAGCAAGCCAGTAAGGAACATCCATCCCTTCATGGTTTCTGCATAAGCTCCTGCTTCTTGACCTGCTTTAGATCCAGTCCTGACTTCCTTGGTGATGAACAGCTGTATGGAAGTGTAAGCCAAATAAACCCTTTCCTCCCCAACTTGCTTCTTGGTCATGATGTTTGTGCAGGAATAGAAACCCTGACTAAGACAAATGTATATTTTCTATTTTGCTCTTATTAACAAAGCATAAATTAAATATACATAACAGTGTTTGTATAGACCTCAGCCTTCAAATATAAGTATGAAAATAAAGTTGTGAATAGTGGAAGTTGTAATTATAATTCTGAAATGATTTCATATAGATAAAAGTTAAACTTTCATTTTATTTTACTTTTCAATGCTAGGGTTCAGGTAAAGTTATATATAGGCCAATCAAGTACTCCAATACTGAGCTACATTCACAATCCATTTTTAAATGCGAAGCATGTAATCATTTTTTGAAATTAATTCTGAACAAATAACTTTTCTGTAAAGATTTTAGTCTCAAATTCCATAATAGTGCAATTTGACTTAATGTTTTTAGAACTATTCCCTATAAATGATAAACATCATATTGAAAACAATAAAACAGGAATATTGTCTTTTTAAAAACCTGTGGTCTACTTTTGTTCTAATTAAAATAATCTTTTTAGCAGATTGTAGGAGGCAACTCTAATATAACAGAGAAATTTTGCTAACTTAATTTAGAAGATTTGTTTAAAAATTCAGGCCAATACCTTTAAATAAAACATACTGCCCAAAATAAAAGGACAACACTCTAACAACATTCTTTATTAAAATTAAGTTTAACTTGAAAGGGGAAAGATGCAATTAGAAGTGTGAGCAGTCATTATTTTCTTCTGAATCTAAAGCAGAGTCTAACACTGATAAGAGATCAGAGAACTATACAGTGATTCTTTTCAACATCTAGTTTTGAACCTCAGAGCATATTTGCTTCAGGTGGGAAGTCAATGAAAATTGAGTAGGACATTGGAGTTTAAAAAGGAGCTGCCTATTAATGTCAGCAAGATGCCTGGGAAGAGAGTGAGATCAGAATTTGTACTGACCTACAGATTTACTTCCACAAGCCAAGTGTGACCCCTTAGGGCCAAACAGTGTCATCAAATTGTGCATACACATTCCAAACTTGTGCCTGTGGTAAAGAGTTGACATACAGTTGCAGTATACATGTAGTAAAATAAAGTCAGGTTTTGAAAAAAATAGAAAAGAAAGAAAATTGAATAGATAAGTTTGAAGAAAGAAGGGTGAAACTTTTCAAAATTGATTTGTCTTTAAAATGTGGTTTATAGCAACCAAGAATTCAGAAGTACAAATGAAACATCTCAAGAAAGCTTTATTTCATTTTGACACTTTACCTTGCCATCTCTGGCTCACTAGTGGTCTTAAAGACAACACCTGCCTCTCAGTTTGGGAACTTCTCTCTGGCAATGAAGTGAGTAGGGTAGACTCTGTCTTTACAGATTGTCCGCTTTAGCTTGTTTGGAGGCTTTCTGAGAAGCTAGTGTAAGAAACCTACTTGATATGGTTGTGATGCACTTGGAAACTTTTTCAGAGAAGAGTGGTCACACAGAGGTCATTTCATAAAAGCAATAAAACAAAAGACATTTACTGATGCCTGAGATAACAAAACCAACACCAATTTAGACAAACAGGACATACCAAAGCCACAGGGGTGCCTAAATTGATGAATTGGGGCACTGGAATATTTTGCCTATCGAAGAGAATTTACCAAGTTTTACTTGTGTTCCAGAGCAGGATATGTGCTTAGTAAAAGAGCTAAGAAAGCTCAAAGACTTGACCTGTGGCTGACAATTTTCATTACTGGTGTGGGCAGTTTTGTGAATTTCTGAACTGGAGTTTTGCACAAAGCTCTTCTGCAAATACCAGCTGAAGTTTTTCTTCCTTCCCTTTTTCAGGAAGGTCAGACCAATCCAGGATATTTTTATAGAAATACTAGTTTCCACAAGCTAATATAATTGTGACTTTGAGTCATACAAAATTTATAAGATCTACAAAAACTATTTAGAAAAATCATTAAGCAAATAAACTACTTCCTACCTCAAAGAACCTTGGCATTTGTTTTGGGAAAACAATGCATTGCATATGAGGATCAAAAGGAAAGATGTCTTAAATTTAGAAACACAGACATTGTACTCACTAAGAACTTTCAATCAATTTTTAAAAAATGTATTTCAGGGACTAAAGAAATCCAACCATGGGGTGGGTATATTAAAGGAAACTGGAAAAACAGTGAATCCCAAAAAGAAAATGTCAATGCTAAGCGATAAAAGGAAAAAAAAAACATCAAAGATTCTAGAGTTGTGAACATTAGAGAGTTAATATATTTGAGTAGCAGAGAAACAAAATATTCAAATACTAGAACTGTGTTATATCTAATTGAGTTGTTGGTCAAAGGTGTCCCATGACTGTTGCCAAGATTATAGGTTGCCCTCCATAAACCGATGTATGACAAGACTCCATTGCTGAAATAATACCTACATAACTATACACAACTCATTTAACATGAAGAAATAAAGCAGGTACCTACATAGAAACTTTATTCCTACAGCTTGCACGTTTGGAATAGGAACGCACTCTGCATGTTACCCAAAGAAGAAACATAAATAAAAACCAATCCACAACCCTTTCACCTATATCAGTGTCTTGGCTGCAAGACATGCTAGTTAAATTGTGGCACAAACCCTGTGGCAGTAACTAACCAACATTTGACTTGAGTTAAGGTACATCTATAAGATGGAAATCATCACTCCTGACACTGCTTGAGTAACCAAGAAATGGAGACAAAATAGCCAAAGGACCTAGGATAAAATTAAATTCCACTGTTACACTAAAAATATAGCAATAAATTGACTATTAATGTCAGTCATTCTGCCAGTTCATAGATCAGTGACTTGCTCCTCAGAGAAGTTTCCTCCTACAGAAGATGGGAACAAACACAGAGCCACAGCCAGAAAGTATACAGCCAAGAGTAAAGAACCTTAGAACAAGCAGCTCTAAATGGAATGATTCTATCAAATTCCTCCCCTCAGGGCTCAGGTAACACTTTGTAATAAGAAGTAAAAAAAAAAAAAAAAAAAAAAAAAAAAAAAAAAAAAAAAAAAAAAAAAAAAAAAAAAAAAAAAAAAAAAAAAAAAAAAAAAAAAAAAAAAAAAAAAAAAAAAGTGTAAAAGCCAGAGGGAATGGTGGAAACCAGGGCATGAGACTCTACAAATCAACAGACTCAATATACATATAACCAAATGAGACTAAGGCAACATGTACAAGGTCTGCATGTGTCTATAACATATGAGTTACTAGTGATGAAAGGGAAGTAATATATTCCCCCATCTTCAACTCAGAAGTGACCTCCAATTAATAACTACTTGTAAATAAAAATTTAAGGAAACAAACTACACTTAAGCGTAGGCTGCCTGCTCAGCAGTACACAGCCAACACAAAATGAACTCAAGAGCTTCATTCGAGTTTGCTTGTCTCATAATGTCATGTCATGACTTTTGAATCTTACTTTTATTATATATAATACATTATATATATATATTATATATGCACAAATATTTGTATATATACACAAAAATAAAATATGTGTATATATTTACATATAAATAAATATATATATAATTACGCACACACACACACTATATATATATATATATATATATATATATATATATATATATATATATATATATATATATAAAATTTTTCCCAAAGGTCCTCTGTATATATATTATGGCTTCCAGTTTTGTGGTTTTGTGTTATCTCTAAATGTGTGAACAAATGGGTCTCTGCAACTATATCTATTTCATATGCCTTTTCCTGGGCTCTTCTTATTCCAAGATATTATTCTATGTTTTATTTTATTGTGTTTTGTTTTATTATTCCTTAGAAGCCTGTTTGCTTTCTAATGAGGGACAAAAAGGTAATGGATTGAATAAGAGGGGAACTGGGGAGGAACTGGGAGAAGTGGCATGGGCAGGCTTTCAGGCTTATGAGAGAGAAAAAAGCTGTTTTCAATAAAAGAGAAAAGGAAAAAATTTTAAAATATAGAATACATAGCAATGATCACTAGAGAGTGGGAAGGGAGTAGGGAGGTATAAGAATGGAATTTTAGATAATGAGCACCAGACAAACAGAGAAGCAGTGAATTTTAGTGATAAAACTAGTGGGAACACTGTAGTTCACAACTTATTATTCTTTTATGAATTATGTAAGAAAGTTTATTGACTTCAAATACAAACTAATGATGAGGAGATATAAATGTTAATAATCATCCTGAATTTATTAGTGCATATAACATATACATATATTGAAATGTAATTATAACTTATAAATATGGGCCATTCTATAATTGCAATTTTAGGGTGATGAAAATGTTAGTTACCCTAATTTACTGACTATACACTGTGCGTATGCAAAATCTGTCTGATTGTATGACTTTTAAAACAAGGCAGAACTGGTCATGCTTTCTAAGTTTTCCAGAAAGTGGCTGACTCCAAGCTATTATTATTTCTACAGCAACAGTCATTAAGGTCATTAATTCATTAACTCATTAACTTATTAACTGTCATTAACTCATCACTGAGAAAGTCCTGGTTTATTACTTGTCCACCACTGCGCTGCAGAGGAAATGCCTGTCAGTTGTGATTATTAATTTGTGACTCACAAGAGTGTAACTGTGAGAACTGGAGTCAACCATATCCCATGTATATGTGTATACACACACACACACACACACACACACACACACACACACACACATATATATATATATATATATATTTATATTTATATTTATATTTAGCATGACTCCAGTCAAGTTTGAGACCGAAGGCAAATCTTTATTTTCCAACCCACTTTTTACACCGCTTTAATTACATGCAAGTATTTTGGTCAAGCAATACAATAAGGAACAAAGCAGCAGCACGATAAGCAACTACTAACAAAGCAGCAAGCGAAGTCCTGTGATTACTCCTGATAGTTGTTAAAGAGTCAGGCTTTAAGCAGAAACAAAAGAATAGTGGACTTCATTATTGGTAGTATAGCAGCTTTAATTAAGTTAGTAGCTAGCACCACTACCGCAATTGCTTTGACACAAGTTTAGACAGCTACTTTTGTTAACTATCTAGGGAAAAGTGTTACTAATGTCCTGAGTATTCAGGAGGATTTAGATAGGCGTTTAGAACAAAGGATTGATGCTCTTTATGATACAATTCAAATTATTGGAGAGCAGGTTCAGAGCCTGAAAGTAAGGAGCCATATCCAGTGCCATGCCAGATACCAGTGGATTTGTGTTACTACTAAGGTTTACAACGATACAATATTTTAAAATTTTCAATTATTTTACAGTGCAAGAGGATTTTTAATCGGAGCTCCGGGACGACCCTTATCCCACGCAGGAGACAGGGGAGTCGACCACGAGGCCCAAAGGCTAGGGGTTCATGTAGGGGAAGGGTCAGGGGAAAGGGAGAAAGATGACGTGATCATGCTTGATTGGTAGATTTAAACATCAGCATCAGCTAGTTATTATTAATCAACAAGCAGTANCTGTTTTTATTTGACCAAGAATGATCCCCTTCTCCAAGAAAAAAGAGACAATAGCTTACTAAAATGTCAAAAAAATATTTTCTACATGATCCTGCTTGGAATTCTAAATTTAAATGTAAATTTGCACTTTCATTTTTTCTAATAATTTTTCTTTCATATCAGTATAAATACATGTATATGTTTTTGATAGTACAATTTAGGAATCATTGAGATTAGAGAAATTAAATTTCTCTGTGTTCTATTATAATGTAATGAAGAAAAGGCCATGATGTTCCAAAAACAAATTTGAATTAACTTTTAAAAATACAGCAATGAGCCGGAGAGATGGCTTCATATTTAAGACACTTATTACTCATTGACACCCACCTGAATTTGATACTTGTAACCTAAATGGTGAAGGAGAATACAAGTTCCTGTGAATTGTACTCTGACATCTAATACATGTACCATGGCGCGCTCTCTCTCTCTCTCTCTCTCTCTCTCTCACACACACACACACACACACACACACAATTTCTGCAAAAAATGATAGAGTTAATTCACAGTACTTTGGGTCCCCTATGCCTAGAGATTAGACTATCACATATGACTTGATCTTATGGCCTTAAACATAAGGAAATGTTTCTTTGGTTCCTGGGAGTTTTAAAAGTATGTTCAATCATGGATTTCCTCTGTATTTGCAACTTAAGGACCCTGCAAATCATTATGCAGAACATAAATACCAAAGCTGTTGTTCAAGTAAACTGATGACCACATTCCTGTAATTATCCCTTAGTAGAAAGTCAGTGAGTTAAATTTATTCTATCCAGTATGACATCCATGAACAAGATACAAAAAAGACATGGGAGAATCAAGACAAGCTATTGATATGTGCTTCCTCTCTTATCAAAGAGATAAGTAATAGCTTTTTGTTTGGTTTAAGTAGATCATAAATCAACACAATTTTCTTAAAAGACATTGCCTTTGATTCTACCAAATGGGTAATGGTGTGAATTGGTTCCAAAGAAAGAGTATTTACAGAGAAAAAAATTATTTTAAAAAGTTTAATTCAACATCTAATGCTGAAAAAAAAATAACAACCCAATATAGTTGATTAGAACTTCAAACCCCTTCATCTACCTTGTCCTCAACTCTAAACTTTACTCAGATTTACCTGCTTGGTCCTTAACTATAAAGGATTATGATATTTTACACAAATCTGTTCACTGTATAATGCCCCAAAGCATTACTGAATATTATCACACTTCTCATTTTCTGTTTTTTTCTATTAAGAATTATCCCCCTGCCAAATCAGAGAAACAACATCTTTATGCAATGTCCGAAAACTATTTCCTTCATGATCTTATTTTGAATTTCTCGATATAAATGAAAATAAATTTTAAAACGAATGAGAAATTAAACAAGCTCATTAGCCTTTTTTACATGATCTGATTTATTGCTTTGATTTAAACCATTTGAGCTGGACTCTAACCTCTGTCAATTTTTAAACATTCAACTGAGAAAAATCTCTTAGCCCTTCAACTCTCTTATCTATAAAAGAACAAAATATTTTCCCCACACTGATAAACAGAAACACTGCCAAAGAATAGAGAGTACTTAATACATTTTTTGATTATGCATATTTGAAGTTAGCAAGCTCAATTTTTTTTAAAAAATTGCTTAATTTATTAAGACCTAAAATACATATCCCTTACTTTAACTAGTGGTCCATTAGTTATGCCACTAACCGCTAATTTAAGATTATTATTGAGGGTCAGGCAAAAACCTTACAATGATAATGAGAACAAGAAATGAAATAGCACAAAGCAAAAAATAAATATCTGTATGTTTATGTACTCAAGTTAGAGGCTTGATTGTTGGGAAGTGAGTACTGCAAATCTAAGCCCAAAAGGTATAAGAGAATCTCAAATGCTGACAGTAGTATTACTTTACAATCATATATAAGGATAGTGAATATGCCTAGGTAATTTTGGTATACAAATCCTTTGCATCCTCTTTCCATAAGATATTTAAATTTTATTATATATGAGGACCAAAGAGAGGGGTAAGAACTTGATAACAAAAGCAAAAATTACTGACTGTACAGTGCTATAAATGTTAGTTAACAGAGTTAGAGTTTGGTGCACTTTAATGTAGTACCTCAAATCCACCATAAAATCACATTTAAATATTTCTGATGAATAACATCATCCATTTTTAATGATGCAGAATAGAGAAGAGATTTGTTTGAATATTTTAAAAGTTTCTTTCTCATGATTAATTATTTTAAACTATATTGACTGTGTACATGCATCCCTTTATAAATATACTCAAATTTCATTTGAGTGCTGCATTTTATATAGGCTAGGTCTCATCAGGGTTGAAATGGAATGACCTCTTATGGCTCAAATATAGATAAATACTCATTGCTGTATCAGTATTAAAAATGAAATTCTGTATTTTTCCCTATAATTTGGCAGAAATTAAATTCCAACAATTTGGAAAAATATTTGACTCCAATTAGACACAAACTGAACCATTACTTAAACATGGATTCAAGACTTCTGATTTCTCAGGCCCTTTTTCTGACCTAATTCTCTGTATCATGAGTCTATAGAATATAGATTATGCTACAGATATTAGCTAAAGTATATCCAAGTATCCACAGGAAATTATCTTTGTTACTGCTTTTTTCAATGTGTCAACTGTGTAAAACTACATACAAATAATAGTCAGGGGAAAGAAGCTGTGCCTATAAGATCAAAGCTGAACTTACAGCTTTAGACTTTTTAGAATTAGCAAGTATATTTTTAGTACTTGTGTAGCAGTTTTGACGAATGCATTCTACAAGTAGGAAAACTGAGTCCTGATTATTTGGAACTATGCTGCAATGTCTGAATCTCAAAACATATAGTGATGCTCAAGATGATCCCTTTCTCACCTACTGTTAGACATTTCTTGCTTGCCGATTTCAGCACCTCTTCAGTGGTGTAAAAAAACAATTAGTAAGTTATCAATAGGTTTTCTCTTTCAAAATAATTAAGTTTAAATACTATACAGTATTTGCATATTTAACCCTGTGAAGATGCATGCATGATCTCAGGATTTTTGATGTGTGCTTATACATCACGGGTTTATACATGCATTTCTATGACTACCTTAAATCATATCAGAAGGAAACATGAATGAAATCAGTTATATTATCAGTTATAAATCAGTTATTATATGAATGAATGCATATAACCTTGTCAGGTGCTATGTGACACTCATGTGATAAGGCATAAAGCATGTTTCCTTTTTTTTTGGCATAGACAGGCTTCCTTCTCTAGTGTTCCCTATCATCAGTCCTGTAAACATAGAAAATTTAGAAAAACCAGTGGTCTAACAAAGTCCAACAAATTAGCTGCACATTACAAACTTTTGCTTTAGATCTTGATTTTGGTTCAGTTATAAGCAAAGATTATGTATCTGTATATGCATTAATTAATACACATCACCCCAAATAATTGCTTATTTTACTAGTATAGTTTGTATTTCTTCACAAACTTATGGAGTTAATTTGACTCCAAACAGATCTGACCTGCCACAATGTTACAACTATAGTAAAGGACTGAAGCTCAGCGTCCAATTTTGAGAAGACTAGAAATAAAACAATCTTGGGAACTAACAAACAGACTTCTATCTCTGAGGAAGGATTGCAGTCATACTTAGGATGCCACTATTTCTTGACACTTCTCATCTTCCTGTGTCCACTTGTTTAACAATTTCTTAGCCTGGTTCTTTTCTAGTCACTTTCTAGATGATTCCTATCAAAACACAGAATCCAGGCTGTTCTATATTATATACCTTAATATGGCAGCCTATATTTAAGAGAAACATATCATCATGGGAACTTAGTGTAAATATTCAACACATTTGGGCCTCTGCTCCCTCGTTTTAGAAGTAGGATCATAGTGCATATTTCATATTTTGTGAACGTTAAGTGTCAAAATTTACACAAGAAACATTGTGATGTTTTACATATGGAAAGCTTCCATTGGGCTGAAGCTGAAGTGATAGAAGGCTTGCATAGGATGCATAAGAGCTAAAGTTTGCTCCCAGCATAGATACTAAGGGAGGGCGAAGAGAAGAGAGGAAACAGCATTCATTCAATTATTCAGTCTGCTGCTGCTGCTGTCCACATGGAATAATTATACATGTGGATTTCAGAAAAAAAGTTAGTAAAATATATTAGAGTATGAAATTTAAGAGTGAGGATGGAATGAGAACATGCACCTACAAATTATGATCTTTCCTTCAGAGATAGAAAAGAAGAGAAAAATAAATATGTAAGGCTTGATGCATAGATCAAGTGTGGCTCACAATGTACATGTATGCTCTCTTTTAGAATTGTCGTGAGTCACAGGTGACTGTAAGGCCCCTCTAACACATGACTGATTTAAAGTGTGATAAACTCTTAATATTAAATACAGAATTTTGAAGAGTTTTAGTACAAGATTGAAAAATATTATAAAAATAACTTGAATAGTTATATAATGTTGAGATAAATGATAACATTTTGGATATACTGAGCTAAGTGTAAGGTGTCATTCAAATTATTTTATCTCCTCTAATTGTAGCTTTTTTTGAAGATTACAAAAATGATTCCCATTTTACTTATATTAGACAGAGATAGGTTATAGAAAAAACTATCATGGGAACATAAAGGTCTCAAATCTAGCAATTCAGGGATGATTCAGCATATATAAATCAATAAAATTAATTCATCACATACATAGACTCAAAGTCAGAAATCATGTGATCATATCAATAGCCACAGAGAACACCTTTTGACAACATCTAATGTCCCTTCATGATTAAAGTCATGGACATTCTGGGAATGGAGACTGAAAAGCTTGGCATGACTACCACCAACTTAAGCCATTTGCTAGTGCTTGAATCTCATTTAGGGCCAGGCCAAGGACACATGTGTTCTGGGTTCGTTTGTTTCTTTGCTTGTTTTGTTTTTCTCTCCTTCCTTCCTTCCTTCCTTCCTTCCTTCCTTCCTTCCTTCCTTCCTTCCTTCCTTCCTTCCTTCCTTTCTCTCTCTCTCTCTCTCTCTTTCTTTTTCTCTTTCTGTCTTTCTTTCTTTCTTTCTTTCTTTCTTTCTTTCTTTCTTTCTTTCTTTCTTTCAATTCCTTCCATGTATCAACTGCAAATTCCCTAAATTGGAAACCTATTATTAAGAAGCCAGCCTGCTTGTTGGTTTCAGTCTTCTGATGCTATCTTATACACATTGCCTGTGATTTTTTTTTTTTCTTAAAGCCTGCCCACCCAGAACAGGCAGGTTTGAGTTATCAGCTCTTGGGTATGTGCAGCATCCCTGGCTGGTTAGGTTGCCCTGGTTAAGAAAACCTGGTGTGGACCGGCAGTGGTGGCACATGCCTTTAATCGCAGCACACAGAAGGCAGAAGCAGGCAGATTTCTGAGTTCGAAGCCAGCCTGGTCTACAGGACAGCCAAGGCTACACAGAGAAACTCTGTCTCGAAAAACAAAACAAAACAATAAACAAAGAAACAAACAAAACATGTTATGTTTTGAGTGTTGGATTTTCACCAGATTCCACAACAGAAAGAGGATAATTCAACACAATAAAGGCCACCTATGACTATTCTATAACCATCATCACTTTAAACAGAAAAAAAAAATCAAAAAATCCCTTTTAAGATCAGAAATAAAATGAACACATTCACTTTCTCCATTCATTTCCAATATAGTGCTTGAATCTTTAGCTAGTGCTATAAGACAAGATGAGGCAATTAAAAAATAGGGGGGTTACAAGTAGAAAAATAAATAAAACTATTTCTATTTACAAATGAATTTTTACTTAAGAGATCTTAAAGACTCCTTCAGAAACCCTCTCAAGTTGATAAACTGGTGGGATACAAAATTAATACATAAAAATCAGTAGCCTTCCTATACAACAAGCACAAAAATATTGAAAAAGCATTAAAATAATTTCATTCAACACACACACATACTCAACAGAGCTCATATAACTGTGAAAAAAGTCTTGGAATAAAGCTAACCAAGCAAATAAAAGACTGTGAAAGTAAATCTTCAAAACACTGAGTAAACAAGGGAGATACTAAAGTGGAACTACCTCCCACACATTAATTCCTATGGATCATAAGTATTAATCTCTTAAAAATTGTCACCCTACAAAAAGAAATCTACAAATTTATTACAATCAAAATACCGAGTTGGAGCCATATCTTCACGGACATTAAAACAATCCAAAAATTATATGAATGTACAAACAACCAAGAATAACTAAAGCAATTCTGAATAATAAGAGTACTATGGGAGGTATCAACATACTAAAAAACTATATAGCATAGTAAAACAGCATTATACAGACACAAAACAAACATATAAATCATTGGAATAAAATATAGGACCCAGTGCTAAAGGGATTATATATTAAGTTATAGGAACAGGTAAGGGCTTTTTGGGTAGGGCTAATGTGATAGAACAGGAAATAAGACCAGCAATTCTCCTGGAATGAAGGACTATCTACACATCAAAGGAATTCCAAGTCCACGATGAAGCAGCTCCAGAAATTGTAGAAATGCAAGTTATATATGTGAGTTTAATAGTCTTTGCAATACACAATGAACTCAAAATTAAGCATCATGAAAACACAACTCAACCAAAAAGTTAGTCATTAAACTAAATAGATTAAAAGTTAGTCATTAAACTAAATAGATTGTTCAATTTAATCACAAATTGTGATTAAATTTTCAAAGCTGCTCAATATCTTTATCTATCATGGAAAGAAATTAAAATGAAATCAAGTAGGCAGTTATTAGAAATACAAATTACACCAAATGTTGACATGGATATAGAAAAGGGAAACTTCTATACATTGTTATTAGTAATACAAACTTGTGCAACTACTTTGGAAATCAGGCTAGGGTTTGTTTTTTTTTTTAAACTTATTTTGAGCAAAATAGAACTAATGTATACCTTAGATATATCATTCTTGGGTATTTATTCAAAAGACTTTATGTCTACAAATATGTGAAGCCATACTCATCCATCCATGTTCATTGATGCTCATTATAAAGCCAGGAAATGGTATCAATCTATATATCCATTAACTGGTAGATGGCTAATACAAATGTGATACAAATAAAAATTGAATTTTATTCAGCTGTAGAGAAAAAAACTAAAATCATTAAATTCTCAGCTAACTGGGTGTGACTAGAGCATATACTCAGCTGGGCAACTTGGGTAGAACAACAAATGCTGTATGATCTCTCCTGTGAATTCCAGCCTTGGATCTTTTGTATGTTCCACTTAGAGGATAAGTGGATGCCAGAAACTAGAAAGTGACCATGTTAGACATATTATGAATGGGTGTTAGTATAATACTTGTAAATGGAGATTAGAGAGGGGAAATACTGAGGGTATAAAGGTTTAAAAAGGGAAGGGTTAACCAAATGAAGGGTATATGAAAATCCACAGGGAAACCTACTAATTTTCAGTCTGATTAAGAATATAATTAGAAAAATAAAACAGTAGAATACATATGACATTATAAAGGGCTAGGATATTTTGGGTTAAAGGTATAAGTTGGTATGAAAGATAGGAAAAAGGAAAAGTAGAGTTGTAGTAAGAGAAACTGAGGTTGTACACATAAGCCTTATGGAAACCCACTGGCTTTTTTTTTAATTATTAGATATTTTCTTTATTTACATTTCACATGTTATCCCGAAAGTCCCCTAAACCCTCCCCCATCACCTGCCCTGCTCCCCTACCCACCCACTCTCACATCTTGGCCCTGGCATTCCCCTGTACTGGGGCATATAAACTTTTCATGACCAAGGGGCCTCTCTTCCCAATGATGGCCAACTAGGCCATCTTCTTCTATATATGCAGCTAGAGACATGAGCTCAGGGGGTACTAGTTAGTTCAAATTATTCTTTCACCTATAGGGTTGAAGACCCCTTCAGCTCCTTGGGTACTTTCTCTAGCTCCTTCCTTGGGAACCCTGTGTTCCATCTAATAGCTGACTGTGAGCATCCACTTCTGTGTTTGCCAGGCACTGTTATAGCCTCCCACGAGAAAGCTATATCAGCGCCCTTTCAGCACTATCTTGTTGGTGTATGCAATAGTGTCTATGTTTGGTGGCTGATTATGGATCCCTGACTGCAGAAGTCACTGGTTGGTGGAGGGTATCATCCTGAGTGAGGTAACCCAATCACAAAAGAACTCATATAACATGTACTCACTGATAAGTGGATATTAGCCCAGAAACCTAGACTACCCAACATACAATTTACTAAACACATGAAACTCAAGGAGAATGAAGATCAGAATGTGGATACTTTGCCCACTGGCTTTTAAGTAATTACAGAACACTTATTTTGAATACAAAAGTTTGCTTTCAGATCCAGGACAAGGGACTGATTTGCATATTTTACATGCCAAAGTAGAACTTCAAGGTTCTCCCAGCATCCCTCATTTCATACCTGACATACCCTCCTCCTAACCCTGAACTTTACAGACCAGGGGTTGGGCTGCTCTTCCCCAAGAGGCTCTTCCCTATACAATCCATACTTTTTGGCCTCTCTCTTCTTTTCTCCTATTCTCTTCTGCATGAATGTCCCGTTCTCTTTCTCACTCCCTCCTCTATCTCTCCCTTTTCCATGGTGACTTCTTTGACCTTGGTCCCTGGGGCCAGTGAACTTGAACACCCAAAAGCAACTTCCCAATGAACCTGCCTTTAATATAATCGAATCTGTCTTAAATTGGCTCATTTTTGCAGCAGAGAAATAACCTATTAATAAATATGGGGTTTAAATGGAGGTACTTTGCATGGGTAGAGAGTGATACCTCCATAAGACAGGGGTTGTTAAATGAAAATCTCAGTTCTGGGTCTAGGATATTTCCCTGAAATTATTGCTCAAGGAGATTCCAGGGATCTATAAAACAAATTAGGTGATTGCCATTGTTTTTGGTTATATTTATCTAGAATAACTAGATAGTAATGAGATTTTGCTGAAGGCATCATATCAATCTCAAACTGATGGAGAGATATTCTCCTCCCTGGCTGTAGTGCCAGAGTTTCTATGCAAGCAGCTAGTAGAGGAATGATATTAATGGTCTTACACAATGTTATTCCTGCTCTTCCTGCATGGTGAAAGTGGCACACTAGACAAGATGTGGATAATAGGCACAATACTGGCATGATAGTTAAAAATGGCATGTCTTTCTGATTGGATTTTAAACTGGTCTCATGGGAGGGAAGCCATGACTGGCATTATAAATCTGGCCAAAAACTCATAGGTGGGAAATTATATGTCCTAGAGAGGAACCTATAATTGTTATTTTTTTAAATAGCCATACTGATCAAAGTGCCCTTTAAATATTTATGTCTATACCCAGAGATCTTGGTTGCTGTCAACCTTGGTAAAATATGTGCCTTTTTGTAGTAATTAAAATGCAAAAAATTATAGCTGGTGAAAATGCTAAGAATAAGTGTTTATGAGTGTTCCTTCCTAAATGGTATCAACACCTATATCAACACCTCCTTCCCTGGAGTTCAAAAGACTATATAGATGATAGCTGAAAATAACGTAAGAACAGCAAAATTGGGGGATGTACTGTGATAGTTTGTCTTTGGGGTCATGAACAAATAGTCTATTCATGAACTTGTGGCAGTGGTGATTACCTACATAAAACTTGAACAACATCAAGTTAGTCAGAATTTGAGCATGGATAGGAGAAAAGCTCATGAAGCCCCATGACTGTGGTTCAGTTAGTAACTGATGACAGCTGGGTTAGTTATTCTTTGTACTTGAGGCAACTGGTAGGCTGTCTGTGATCCAAAAGGCTGGACCCACAAACATGCACATGAAAGCAGTTTTAAATAATCTCAGTAGGATAAGTTTTAAAACGGAAGGCATGAAATTGGATGGAAGTTTCTGGGTGGAATGGGAAGGGGAAATGGGTGGTAGGTTATGATCATAATACATTATATACATGCAAGACATTCTCAATAAATAAAAATTATTTATATGAACAAACCCATAAAAGTTAAATCTTATAGCTGCTAAGTTGATAATTTAAAATAATTAAGACCTTGAGTTATTCAGAATTTGAAGTATGCATTCAATTATGAAGAACTAAGTTTCATTAGCATGCATCATTGCTTTCATTTTAGGTATAAATCTACTGACATCACCAAAGTTCTAAATTAATCAGTGTAATGAAGTGTAAAACTTTTAGTAATAACAAAAACAAATAGTATTTCACTCAATTAACATGTGCGTTTGAGAACCAATCAATCAATTGCTGTTATTTTGTGTTTAGCCCAAACAAAATATAATTTTGCGCCCAAATATAGTCACTACAAGTGCTTACTTGATAAGGTGTTTAACAGAGGAAAACAGCGTCATGAAATTAAGAAGTATCATAAGATTTAAAAGATTCTGACTACAACCTGCATTCTTCCATGAAATCCTAAAGTAGAAAATTAAATAGAAAGCAGAAGATGGAAAGAGATTTGATTGCTTATCAGACTTTTTTTTAAAGTTTGATAGTAAATACCTAATATATTCAGAATAATATATTTTATAAACACAAATAAAATATCCAGGTTATTGCTCACTATGGATTTCTGTGATAGTGGAAAGAAACATTCATAAAACATTCTGCTACCTATCCAAGGGAAGAGAATATTACAATAATGACCTCCTGTAAAATATTATGACATAGCCATTGCCTGCATATATGAGTTTCAGCTGCGAACTCTGTAAGGCTTCTTGAAAAAACAAAATTCAAATCCCTTTTGAACAATGACTATTTGACTCCCTCCTTTTGTAAATCTGAGCCTGAACTTCATTTGCATTAGAAAAGTCTGACTAGGCAAATTTTTTCATGTATGTTGTATGGCTTCATATATAGGGTGCAATAGACTGTTTCAGTAATATTTTCATTCCATTTGCATGAGTTTGGTAGTTTGTCTGTGTTCTATGTTGCTAGTGTATGTGAGGAGGCCAGAGGAAGCCTTTAAGTGTCCTTCTCAGCATGAAGAGGAATAGAAATCATTATAAAATTTCATAAATATGCCAATGTGCTTTGTTCTGTATGCTCCTTCTCCTTTATATTCTTCTTAGATTCCCTTCCTTAATTCAAGAAGAGCACCTTTTACATACCTGCTTTCATGTTATGTTCATTTCACTACCCCTCTCCCTTTAAAATATGGTTTTCCCTTCTCAGGGTCCTCTATCTAGCATATGACACAAGACCCTTGACAAAATGGTTGCCTGTACTTTAATATTGTTCCCATAGTCTAGTCTAAATCTGGTAGATTTGAAATATTTAAAATTATTTACTTGAACAAGTAGATAATAGTACAACAATATGTACTTATTGTAGGCTTTTTTTTTTTTTGCAGTTTCCAATGACAGAAAGATCAAGAATATAAAAAATTCTGTATCCAGCGACAATGTTTTCCTCGTAAGTGACATCTTACTGCAGTGCATAGCACTCTTCTCATAGCAGAAGCATGGGCAAGCTCTCCCAAGCCTCCTTATAAGGAACTATTCCTTCTGCACTATAGCCTATTACTCAAATACAGGTAATACATCACCATTAAGATACTGGAGTTCATAAAGTTTGAAAGGACATAACCTTAGCATCCTGTTCCAAATCTGTCCAAATACTTGTGCTTTTCACATACAAACTATATTATTCATCTTCATCAATAGCTCCCAAAGGCTCTTAGTTCTTGCATAACCTTTTCTGATCTAAATAATAAAGAAAAAAATAAGTATACTGTAGATTTACTTTCTTAATTAACACACATAAAAAACTTAACCACAGAATAATTCTAACCAAATTCAAGAATATTGTAAGAAGATAATCTGTCATGGTGGTTTTATCTCTGCCATGCAGTTTGTTCAACTTAGACAGATCTATAAACATACCATATGAATAGACTTAAGAATATCTTAATTGCACTCATCAACAGATAAAGGGAATTTGAAAAACTCAGCATATCTTCATGCTAAACGTCTTGGAAATAGTAACTATCTCAATCATAGCAAACTAACTCCTACAAATTCGTCTCTGACTTACATACACATACATCATGGCTCTCTCTCTCTCTCTCTCTCTCTCTCTCTCTCTCTCTCTCTCTCTTTCACACACACACACACACACACACACCAAAATTTTTAAAAATGTAAAAAAAAATGTTGTGAATCTCAATGAAAATAATATCAAAACTCACCATGAACAGTTGGGAACTGTTATACTGTAATATTAAACAATCTCAATATAATTCATTTTAAACATTACTGATTACGGCCACCTTGTAAATTGCACGAGTAGGCCCACACAATAGAATTACTGCGACCATTTTTAAGATAATCAATATAATGTGTCTTACAAAGTAAGGTCATAAGTTGAAATAACTTTTAGGAAGAAAGCTAAACTTATGTAACTTGCTGTATTTATTTTATAATGAGAAACACCTAGGGGGTTGAAATAATAACCTAGGGAGTATTGCACGGATTTTAGTGGTGAGGTGTATGCATACTTAGGGTTGAGCACATGGCTTTAAACACTGTAAGTGAGCAATATACCACTCATAGCTCTGAGTTGAAATTTTAGACCTAAGTTTCTTTGAACAGTACTTCATAAAAGCTTTGATCAAACTATCCCTTCTTTATCATTTATAATGCATCTGACTTTAGTTTTTCATGACTCATTTTAATTATTCACCAAACTGCCACCCTGTAACTCCCCTCCAGAAACTTTTCATGATTGTCCAAATCTAAATTATCTCTCTGTTCCTTTGAGACATTGTGATCTTTCCTCTCCTGACAATCCTTTGATAGCATATACATTTGTTGTTAATAGTTCAAGCTTATCCCAATCAAGATCAATGTGTGTCTTGTCTAATATTTTTTGGTTTTATATGTATTTTATACAATTCTTACAATAATCAAACTATAGTAATGACTTATTGTCTCAGAGACAATTCCCATTCTGATTGGCATCTCTGCAATGGTAGCTGGTCCATTCAGGTTTTAGAATGAAAACATCTTTAGGATGGCAATGTACTGTATCATGTGTATTTGCATGATAGCTTCTTATTTTTCTTAATTTATATGTTAAATACACTATTTATGCCATCTGACAGGCTGACTAAAAGAGGCTTCTGATTAAATTTATAATTATATTGAAGTTATTTAAGGCCTGTTACTCAGGAGAGAGTGCTGGGCTAAAGTGGTATATAATTATTAGTGGTATGTAATTTTTTACGTCATACGAAATATCTTCTTAGTTCAATAAGCCTAAATTTTGGATGAAGGGATGACTAATATTTACTTCTAGCTGAAATTATCTTTGCTACTATTTAAACATAAATCTCTTACTTCATATATTTGTGTAGTTTTTCTTATTTGGGTACTTGGCAAATGTCCTACATATATATGGTCTGATAATTTACAAAAGCATAATATTTGAATAAAAGATATTGTGGATGTAGGTTTGTCTAGATAATTATAAAAATATATGCATATATATTTATGCATGGATAGTTGTTTCCTCTGTAAGTGTGTATTAAAATATATTATATTCAGGAAGTCACAGTAAGTAACATTTTATGACATCTATGAGAAGTATTAACATTAGGTAAAATCATCTAGCATAACAATAGACTAAGTCAATATTCTCATTATTATTCTATGTCCCAGCTTCTGCCAATTAAAAAACAAAAACCAAAAAACAAGTGTATGACATCATGGTCCATGTTGATCATGAGCTAATTACTCATTTATCCACTAAGATAATTCATTTAATAGAACACATGGATGATCATAATTATATGGCCCTGAATAAAAATCACATTGAAAGTACAGTTTTATACTAGAGACCCCCAAGTTAATGTGCCTGGACTGAGAAGAAGCATACTTTCTAAAGAGGCTGTTGGTTTCATGGACAATGGTAGACTGAGCTCAAACATGGAAAGTGATAGTTGAGAAGCATCTCATGATGAGAAGGATTATGAGTATCACATGTACTCACACACACACACACACACACACACACACAGATACACACACACACACACACACACACACACACACATATATACATATATTTGTGTATACATACATATATATGTGTGTGTATCACATGGAGTAGTATATATCACACAGAATATTATATATCATACATATAATCATTACTTGATTATATATAATTAATTATATATTTATATAAACATTAATATAGCAATAGTCTGTATATTAATATATAGCTATACATAGTTAAGAAGACCAAGTACATGACACAAAATGTGTATAATATTAATAAATTTAAAGGGGGTTCTTACATATTGACATAGCATTCAAAAAATTTAAAAAAATAATTAAGAGACTCAGCATAATTCATTTAGACTTTTAGGTGGCACTGTGTGGATTCAGGATGGATCTTCCATCTATGTAAAACTTCTCTGGGAAAATTCCCATGTACATGCTCAGAATTTGGTCTTCTGGGTGATTCTAAATCTCATCAAGTCTCCAATCAATATTCATCAGGACAAGTTCATCCTTTGCTAATTTGACCTGCAAACACAATACTTTGAACCTGTAACTCTTGCAGTTCGTATGCCTGCAAAGGCACACCATATAAATGATGTTGCCAAGCTTTGCTAACAGCTTGATATGCAGTCAGTCTGCTCTCTACCACAGTTGTAGTGGCCTCCATGCATCTTGGGAGTTGAAGCTAGGAAAACATTTTCTTAGGAGATGTTTCCTGGAATGAATATTCTTCAACACTGTTCTTAGTCTATTCTCTCTCTTTTCAAGTCAGTTTGCATTTTTTTATAATCACCAGCTTTTGAGTAGTGGTGTCTTGCTGTCAAGGAACCTTTCCAGTGCAAAGTACATGAGACTTCTTAATTCCACTAATCTACTTAACAATAACAACTGTTTTCTCTGTGCTTTCCTTGTCAGAAACTCTAAATGCCCTCATGTTTGTTTTCTCGCCAATCATTACACTTTTCATGTCTTTCTTCTCTACTCACTGTAAATCCAGGTATGAATAACTTCAAATGCTATACTACCTTGAAATTTTATCCTCCCCCCAAAATATTCTATTATTGTTACTTTTTTCATTCTGGAAGAGCAGGGTTAAGGTTTTACAAAATGACATATAGAAACCTAAGAGAGAGAGGGAGAGACAGAGACAGAGACAGAGACAGAGAAACAGAGAGAGACAGACAAACTCAATTTAACTACCTTGTAGTTATTCCTCAGCTACTACTCTTTAATGGGTATTTTTAGGAGATGAAAGGATAATATACAGATTGTTAAAAATATTTTCAAGGCATACATCTGATGGACTTGTATTTAAATCCTACAAGTAACTCTCATAACGATTTAATGAACAGAAACATTGAAAAGTGGAGAGAGAGAGCCAGTGAGATAGTTCAGTGAATTAAGTGCTTACTATAGAAATCAGATAACCCAAGTTCAATTCCAAGAATCCATAAAAAGGTAGAAGAAATGACGGAATTGACCTCTGTTCTCAACACATAAGTGACACACAGGTGTCCTTGCACATAAATCATATATACAAAATATCAATAATTATTAGTCCTAGTAGATAGTATATTTGCACAGACATGTTCATAAAGACTGCTGTAGTTTCCTGAGCCTACAGAGTAAATTACAGAGACAGGAGGAAACTTTTGATGTGATAGAATATTTAATACCAAATAAAGTGATACTTCTGAGGAATATAGCTGCATCAAAACATATTGAATTTTAAAACTTTCAGTTCATTACAGATAAGTCATATATAAAATTAACCCTTTGAAAAGAATATTAAAGCTCCATAATTTAATATGGCAAAACAAAAATAGCTTGTAACTACAGAGCTGGCACTCTTATTCTTATTAAGTGTTTAAATATTTTCTTCATATAGCATTGATTATTTTTTAAAATTTATGATTATGCTTTTCTCCTTAAATATCTATGAAGTTCTCTAGAGAGTTATTTCAACTGTTCTCAGAAAAGACTGTCATACTTTCAATTCAAAAACCCACTCAGGGAATGAAGAGCCCTCCTCTCCTAAGGTTATTTCTCACTCTGATATAACAGCTAACTGGAAATTTAAAAGCAGGATATACTTTACTAGATGAAGATAGCTGTGGGAATGATTGTCTTAGGGGAATAATCATTGCTCAGCTTCAGTAGTAGCCCATGCAATTGAGCTCACAGATGGAAAGAAGATAGGTCATTAGTTCTATTGATTTATACACCTCAGTTCAAGGTTTCTCTTTGCAGGAAGACAGCCTTATATTCACTACCAAAAAAAAAAAAAAGTTACAAATTAAAGCACAGAAGTCATCTCAGATTCTAGAGTCAGTTAACTCCATATTTTCTATGGCTTCTTTATAGAAGTTAATGGGAAATGTTTGCAGCATTCAGATTAAAAAAAATCAATGATACAAACCTGTGCACCTATAAAACCAAATTCTTGCTAATTAAAAACATTAGGGAGGAAATGAAGCATTGATGTGAAAAGTTAAAGCAGATGCAAATAATTGAAATGACACCTAGTATTTGTGGATTACAAGATTGATCCATTAAAACATCCATCCATTTTAAACAATATACTGATTTAAGACAATTCTTATTAAAATACAAATTCCGTACTTTACAGAATTAAAAAAAAAAAAAAAAAAACACTACTAATCTATACATGTAACCACAAAAACTACTGGGTGGTTTAAGCCCTTGTTTGAAGTATAAGTTCATGTAGTTGAATACATGTAGTTTTGTGAATCTAGCAGAGCTTTGGAGTTTATTTATGCATGTAATGGTTAATGTTGAATTCCATGGAGTTTGGTTTGGAAGAGAAAGGTAAGCAATAAATCGCCAGGTGTGGTGGCACACGCCTTTAATCCCAGCACTCGGGAGGCAGAGGCAGGTGGATTTCAGAGTTCGAGGCCAGCCTGGTCTACAAAGTGAGTTCTAGGACAGCCAGGGCTACACAGAAAAAAACCCTGTCTCAAAACAAACAAACAAACAAACAAAATAAAACCAAAAAAGACAGTGAATAAAGAAGCAATTTTGGAGCAATATGATGGGAAGGAGTTCTATGAAATGCTGCAGTCTAGATAGACCATGGTTTTGGCATTCATGAACACAGAGTACCTATGTATACCTGTATAAAACTACTCAGCACTTGATCATCAGTGGACAAAGATGCCTATGAGACCCCATCCCTTTCTGGAGAGGTAATGACAATTGATTTCAGAGGAAGACTGTCCATTTCTTCAATGGTAGAATCACTGAAAGATAGGGTTCAGAAGGAAAGGAAAAAAGATAATAGGTTGTCTCATTCAGGGTTTCTATTCCTACACAAACATCATGACTAAGATGCAAGTTGGGGACCAAAAGATTTATTCAGCTCACACTTCCACATTGCTGCTTATCATCAAAGGAAGTCAGGACTAGAACTCAAGCAGATCAGGAAGCAGGAGCCTTGGAGGGATGTTACTTACTGGCTTGCTTCCTCTGCCTTGCTCAGCTTATTTTCTTATAGAATCCAAGACTACCACTCTAGGGATGACACCAGCCATAATGAGACTTGATCAATAATTGAGAACTAACCCTTGATCACTAATTGAGAAAATGCCTTACAGATGAATGTTATGGAGGCATTTCTTCAACTGAAGCTCCTTTCTCTGATAACTCCAACCTGTGTCAAGCTAACACACAAAACCAGCCAGTACACAGTTATTGAGGGATTAATTTAATAAGTACATTGATAATTAAACTGTAAAATTAAAAAAATGTTTTAAAAATATTTATATTACAAAATGCCCATCTAGGAGAAATATCTTCATTTAATGCCCTTATTTTTTGTTTTGGTTTTGGTTCTGTTTTGTTTTTTGAGATAGGGTGTCTTTATGTATCTATGGTTGTCCTAGTACTCATTGTGGAGACCAGCTTAGCCTTGAACTCAGAGATCCACCTGTCTGCCTGAGTGCTAAGATTAAAGGCATGTACCATAACCACCTGAAAACTAGATTGTTTTTTAAATACATGAGAAATACTATTACAAAGAATTTGTACAGTTGTTAGTTGAATAATGGAGAGTGTTAATCAGAGAAATAATAAAAGGGTCTGAAATACATTTATAGAGTTGAAATCTTCAAATAATACTTGGGAATCCAAACTTGTTGCATAGGGTAGTTTTTAAAAATCACAGAGATTTCTAGGACTACCAACAGAACATTATTTTATTCATTGAGTTTAAAGTAGTCACTATTGGTCTCTACCTTTAAAATATTTCCTTTTTAAAATCATTAAAATGGTAACTCTAAGTAGCATTAAAATGGTTTTTAACCAGTTTTTCAGAGGTTGTTTTTACTTTTAATACTGTCTGATAGGTTTGTTTGACTAACAACTGTAGAATCCAAAATAAGTTCAAGATCACCTAGCCCCTTCCCCCTCTGAAGGGACTTTCAGAAACACAAGGGTCAAAATGACTAAGTCTGCAGCTGCCAAAACAAAATGAGCTGTTCTCAAAAGAAATAACCATAGAAAGATCGCAGTTCCCAGAAAAGTTTCCCTGCCCTGCCTCACACTAAAACCCATAAGGGCAGGCAGAGTGAGAGACTAGGCCAAAGGGTTACATAGTCACTAGGCAAACCAACCAATGCCTGAAAAGGCTACACAATGAGAATAAGTCAGCTACACTGTTGCCTAAATCTGCCCCTTACAAAGGTATAAAAAGTGTGTTCTTTCTTTGTTCTGGATCTCTCCTCTGGCCTATGTACTGAGAAGAGGGTGCCCAACATGTTAGATTAATAAATATCTTGAGGTTTGCAGCAATGACGATCTCTGTGGTCTTTGTGAGTGAAGGTATTTTGACGAACTCCAACACAACCTTCTTCACAAGGCATTTAGAGTCCTGCTCCTTTGTGAAACATGTTTTTTTAGACATAAGTTCCCGGGATTCAATGTCATTTCTTGGGACTTTGAGGTTACCAAAAGTCTGGGTGGCTTGAATATAAGAGAATATAGGGGAATGTGTGGATATTACTCTTTACAGTCTAAAGAAATTAGATTTTAATCAGAACGACAGCAACCTGAGAAGATGTGAAATGATTGGAGACCTGAATGAGATTTTATCTCTGAGGCAGACAAAATTACAAGTTGGAGTTAAAAATTAAATGTCATTTCTTTTAAAACCAATCACAAAAGCCAAGTGTTAGATTCTTCGACCATGTAGTAGGCTCTACAGACATGAATGAAAGTTATTTCCATCCCAGTGTTAGAGTTTAACAGTGGGCTGGTGACTCTCAAGTACAAGGAAGTGATACCATTCAAGAGCTGATAGAATCACAAGGCAGAGTTTAGCTGCTGCAAGTTTAGAGGTTTAAGGGAGGCCTGGTGTCCATAATATAAAAATTGCCATGGGACTGTGAAGTTAACAGAGGGAGTAAGGAAAAAACATAGTGCCATATGCTAGAGACATGAGAATACACCAAAGTCTTTCATTTGCCTAACACAGAGACAGCCTAGCCTGGTTTTTATCTAATACCTTCTGTCATTTTCTATCATCTCTTCTCATCTGCTACCTAATTCTGCTCTTTGTCTCACACAATCCCTCCTCCTTTCTTATTTGCTTCACTTGTGAGATACAGGACCAGAGTACCTAATCAGTATGCCACCAATAGAAAGAATTTCCATGATGCTTGGCCTGTACATCACACAACACACAGCTGATCCTTTATTTTTCTCCCTAGTGAATTTTCTACTGCACATCTTCCCTTGTGTTTCCACAAAATCCTAATATAAATTCCATGTTCTGGTCAATACATTTAAATTATAGTTATACTTTACATGCATCTCTTCAAATAGACTCTGTGTCTTTAATGCAGAAGTTGTTTGCTGACATTATATGAAGTGTAGTGCTAGGTACATTCAGTGAAAAAAAAGTCACAAGTGATCTGATCCAGAACAAAGAAACAAAGTAATGACTAGGAAAAGTCTTGTAAAAACAGTTCAACTTAATTCTGACAGCAGGAATACTAGCCCATTTAGCATACTACTGATGATTTTGTTTGCTGTATAGAACCCCCAGGGTTTTCTGTGAGAGTCTCAAGCCAGAGTAAGTGGTATCGAAAGCCCTAAGAGAAAACACAAGTCGGCTCAAAAGTTGCAGCATTAAAGACTAGCCAAAAAGCCAGGTGGGGGTGGGGGTGGGTCACACACATTCATACATATACTTATGTATATATGTTTAGAACCACAAACCATTCATTTTATGCCATACAGGATTATTTTAACCCTTCCTTTGATGTATCTGTTGCTATTCTATACCCTAATAACTTAAGAGGATAAAGGTTTAAGCAGCAACCTAGAAGAAATCAACTGAGCCAGTGCAATACAATAAACTCCTACTCACCATCCATCACATTCAAACAACACAAAAGTACAAGGAAAAGATGAGTGCAGGAAGGAGCAAAGAAGTCCAATTACTCTACCTGAAGCCAAGTTGACCTGAGAGTTGAGAACCTGAGAGGCAGCAAGTTGGTAGGTGTAATATGCTCATTTCCATAGAAGACAAACAAAGAAGAGATGCATGCAAGCCAGAAGAGAATGGGCTCAGAATATTTTCAAAAGGCCTCAGCAAATGAGGGTAAGGTTGCTGTTTCTTGGGAGATGCCTTTAAGGTTAGGATCACTCTGTAGTTGCAGACCTTCCAGAAAGTAAAAAGCTGGGTCCCTAGAAAGAATATTCTGGAATATTCTTATTTTTTCTTATGCCTGTTCTCTAGTCACCTTAGTTCCCTTTATCAGTTTAAAGTTGGAGTATAAACAAAGAAAATACATCTTGTTTACAAGGCTAAGAATTTCAAAACCATTTCAGCCAATTTTATTTTAGTTAAAATTTCATATTTTAAATGATATCAAGCTACTTCAGGGACTATGTAGCCACTAAAGAATCTAGTTACATAGAGTTTAACCCTAAAGCAGATGGCATGAGACACAAAGCCCTCTCCATTTTATGTAACTTATAAACATTATTAAAAAGAAAATATGCTGGCAAGATGGCACGGATAATAGAGTGACTACCCTCAGGTCTAATAGCCTGAGTTCAATCTCTAGAAACTCAGGATAGGAGGAAAAAAAATCTCATTACCACAAGTTGTCCTCCATCCCCTGACAACTAATGAAAAAGATTAAAAAGGAAGTAGAAACATTTACATGCACTATAGGAGACAGCAAGTATGCTGGCTAGCATGTGCTTACCCAACAGTATCTTTGAGTAGTGGCCCCACCCAAAGTTTTAGGTAAGTTAAAGAAAACTTAAATCATGAATGCTTCCCACAAAACATGCACATTAAACAAGTTAGTGCTGTTCATTTGAATTAGGTGAACTTCTCTGAAAAATCAGCATCTATGATGAGGCTCCTGCAGACCAGTTAACTGATTACAACCTTCATGTTGTGGGAAGGCAGAATGGTACAAATCTAGAGCCAAAGTTATAGTGGGCTATCTCTGATCCCCTTAGCACACACTGATTATCAAACCTAACCTCTGCAGCTAACCTAGTATCTTTTCAAGAATTAGGTACAGGTTTCTTAGCAGGCTACCATTTTCTATCAACCCAAAAGCTAAGAAGGTGATAAGATAGTACCCTAAACCCATAGATGATATTTGTGAGACCTGAACTAAATATAAATGCCACCAGTATATTTGGTAACCCATCAACTTGTGGATTTCCTTTGTTCTGTGTCAATACACATTCGTTTAGCACCTTCATTCAGGGCGATGTAAACCCATGTTATGGGACCATGATCACTCATGTTTGACCCAGAAGAAACTGCCTTTTATTTTCTTTGAGGCAATAACTGTGGTTTTCATCAACAACTCCTGCATATATGTTAGGTCCAAATCATTAATTCTATGCTGTTTTATTCAAGTTATGGAAACTATGTATTGGTGTAACTTACAACACATAAAAATGGCTCCAGCTGCATATGTAGCAGAGGATTGGCTTATCTGGCATCAATGGGAGGGAAGGCCCTTGATCCTGTGGAGGCCTGATGCCCCAGCATAGGGGAATGCTAGGGCAGTGAGACAAGAGTGGGTGTGTGGTAGGGGAGTACCCTCATAGAATCAAGGGGGAGGGTGGATGAGATAGGGGATTTGCAAAGGGAAAAAGGGGAAGGGGGGTAACATTTGAAATGTAAATAAATAAAACAAAAAATATAGCCCTGTGAATAAAATGAGAAAGGATATCATTCTAATAAAAACTCTAATAAAAACACGTCATAAAAGGTTTGTGTATCCTGAATTTCTGTTTCCTTAACTTCTCTGATTATTGACTGCAACAACAACAACAAAAACAAAAACTATTAATATTTTGTGGGTGCTAATAAGAAATTGGCAGTAAAGTTTAATATTCTCAATGTTGGTTGCATCTCAAAGATGTTTCAGTTCATACAAATAGTCTAGAAGTGATCAAAGCATGAGCTACTTATTGAAATAAACATTACAGGCACCCTTAAGGTCAATCTAATTAAATATATATGGAGTCTTTTCATAGCTGCATGCATCTTGATATTACGCAGTTTTTAAATCTGTTTACTTCTTAAATATTTAGTTCTGAAAAACTAATAAAATGGAATATGCCTCCAATTAGTGCAAACTGTTCCTCAAAGTTAATTAACCTTTGTTAAATCAAAGACATATTACAGGCTTCCATGTACCTGGAGGTGGGGAGGATACTGTTACTGTCTACCGTTTTTGTCTGTTTTAGATTTTTCTAAGCAAGTGAAGTAGAATATCTTACATCAGAAAAGAATTCTTTTTTCTTAGCCAGAGTAAAAAGTGGATAAAATTGAATAACAAAGTTACCTTTGAAAAACAAAGGGACTTTCTTCTTAAACAGTAAGTGCTTTTGTACATTACCACCAATTTCCTCACTATGATTATATGACAAAGGATATATATATATATATATATATATATATATATATATATATAATATTATAATAAAGATACACAGTTGATTATATTTTGTAGGTGCCTAGATTATTTTAATTTATCAATGTGGAATATACTAAATCATCACCTTGTGAAATAAAGGGTTAGGTCTTAGTTAACTGAGCAAGAAATGCTCATTTTTAATTAGTGCAGTGGAATGATGCCATTTCACTGAACCCATGGGCAGGTTGCTTATAATGCTCAGGGCATTGTCATCCAGACATAGTTTCAGTGACAATCAGGATGCGAAGTGGGAACTCAGAATCCTTTCAGCAGATGGGAAATTTGATTTATTCCTAGCAACCAGATGTCACCGACTTTTCTTTCTGACAAGGATATTTACTTTTATTTTTTCAGGAGGAGAGAGAGTTTTCACTCTGGAGCATGTTTATTGAGAGTTTAAACTCCCAGTTAAGCACAGAGATTCTAACTTAATAGCAACTAATTAACAAAGAAAAAAATCTCTTGTGATTTAGAGAATTATCCAACCAAATTTGCATCACCTATTCCACTAGCAAACTTGTAAGAATACGTTTGAGCATTAGTGTGGACTGTGTGGAGCAGGTAGCAAAACCAAATGTAGGCTCACTTGGCTGCTCTAAAATTGGCCCCGGGCTAGAGCAGGTAGAAGGGGATCTTTCATCAATAGCAATTCCTACTTTGCAATTACTAGCCCTTGAAAAATCCTTTGGAAGGACACATCAAAATTCAATAAAAGGTTGGCATTAATCTGAGATAGTTCCTTATAGGATGGATCCAGGGAAGTTTGTTAGGAGTCTTGGTGACTCTTCCTTACTCTATCACCTTAACCAACATGAACATTCTTAAAGCAATCTATGTCCTGTGCCCAGAACAAGGAGGTTACCTAGCTTCTTATACTGCAACCAGCTCTGAGACTGAAATTTTGGCTGAAATGTGTCCTATTAGCTGTTATCACAGAGCTTGATGCATTTCATGAATAAAAACTCACTTTAGTTTGTGACAACAACTCTGTCCCTGGCAAACTTTAGCTCTGCAGAGCTACCTTCTTGGCTAGCCTTCTACCTACCTTGTCCTGAAAAAACATAAGCACTACAATTGTAGCTAAGAGCACAAGACCACAATCTGTTTATGGCTCTACTCTGCCTTAAAGCACCTACTTGACAAAATTCAAGGGATGGTATATGTCTCCCGTGCTTTATAGGAAGGTTGAATTTTAACTTGGGAAGTGCCAGGTGACCCTCACTACTGGTCTAATCATGTTTATATGCACTAACAACCATTTGCTTTTTTTTTTTCTTTTTTTTACTTTTCTGATTCTATCAAGCCCCACCAACCAAATTATTCTCTTTTACTCTTTTCATTTAAAATAGTGTTAACCCTATGAAAATGAAACTCCATTCACACTAGATTTTTCACTATTGTGATAATTGTCACTGAATAATAAAATCCATCCTTACTATTTAAGCTATTATCTGCCTATTGGGCTTTGACACAAATGACTATAGAGTGTGATGAATTGGTTTTCCAGTGCAATGTCTCTTAATATCTCCCTAACATTGTCTGTGATGTGAAATTGTTTTAAAATTGGAAGCATCATAACTTTACTCCTGGTAGAGTCATAAAGCAGCTTATGGAGCTACCATCATTACAACAATATGAAGAAGAGGTATCTTTGTTGTATATCTCATAAGGAAATTATTAACACTCCCTAAGCTTTGTTTTCTTATGTAGGAAGCAGGAGAATGTCATACATAGGACTGATATCATGGCTGAATGAAAGGTGGATACAAAATCTTTAGCTTAGTATTCAACATATAGTAGATGCTTATGAATGTTTAATATTTTAGTTAAAACACTATTACTAATAATTCCATCACAGTCTTGACTTGTATACCAGATATTTTTACTATTTAGTATTTTTAAACACAATACCTTAGAATGCTTGGCCATCCTAATGGAATAATTTTTTAATGTTTCCTTAAGGATTTCCAGAAGTTTAATGAATAATATACTTTCTTTTACAATTCTGGTTTTCATAAATCCACATTTAGCCTAACTGGTGTAAAGTCAAAGTATTTTGGGACCTGATTCCTTCTGTAGGGTCTAGGAAGAATTCAATGTATTTATAGATTATTTACACTGAAATATATGTAAAATATTCTTAAAAATATGTTTTGTGAACATCCACTTCTGTATTTCCCAGGCACTGGCAGAGGCCCTCAGGAGACAGCTATATTAGGTTCCTGTCAGCAGGCTCTTATAGGCATCTGCCATAGTGCTTGGGTTTGATACTCACAATCATCCATTGTTCAGAGCACAAGGTCCCCGATGAAGGAGTTAGAGAAAGTGCCCAAGGAGCTAAAGGGGTCTGAAGCCCTATAGGAGAAACATCAATATGAACTAACCATTATCCCCAGAGCTCCTTGGAACTAAACCACCAATCAAAGAAAACACATGGTGGAAGTTGTGTTTCTAGCTGTATATGTATTAGAGAATGGCCTAGTTGGTCATCAATGGGAGGAGAGGCCCTAGGTCCTGTGCCCCAGTATAGGGGAATGCCAGGACTAGGCATGGGAGTGGGTGGGTTGGGGAGCAGGGAGAGGGAGGAGGGGATAAGAGATTTTTCAGAAGGGAAACTTGGAAAGGGGATAACATTTGAAATGTAAATAAAGAAAATATCTAATAAAAATAAAAAAAGAAGTCGAAAATTTGTTTTGTGACTTATTTAATCAGTGAGTGTGGAGATGTTTCATCAAAAACCTGGCAAGAAACATTTTGTAATACTATCCAAGAATAATTTAAAAACTTTAATTTTAATTTCTTTCTTTCTTTCTTTCTTTCTTTCTTTCTTTCTTTCTTTCTTTCTTTCTCTTTCTTTCTTCCTTCCTTTTTTCCTTTCTTTTTTGCTTATTCATGTTACAACCCTCTCAGTGCCCCCCTCCTAGTCACCCCTTCCCACAGTGCTTACCCCATGCTCCTTCCCCTTCACCTTTGAGCAGGTAGGGCTCCCTGGGCGTCCCTCACCATGGCAATTCAAGATTCTGCAAGGCTAGGCACTTCATTTCCTACTGAGGCCAGACAAGGCAGCCTAGATAGTAGAATATATCCCATGTACAGGCAACACATTTTGGGATACCCCCTGTTCCAGTTATTTGAGGCCTACCTGAAAATAAAGCTACATATTTTCAGGGAAGCCTAGTTCCATCACCCTGTGTGTTTTTTGATTGCCAGTTTAGACTCTGAAAGCCATAATCAGAATAATAAAATTCACTTCTTTGCTTTGTTTAGCATCCAGATGCTGAAATCAGTTCTTGGTTGATAGTTTATTCATCGTCTTCAGAATCATATGCATAGACATTGTCGATCATATTTCCCCACTCCCTCTTATCCTCCTTGTCCCATTACTTTCTTTGTCTTCACCTCTTCTGTCATTTTTAGGACGATCATAAAGGTCTCATGTTGGGCCCACCAAAAATAAGCAAACAGACAGACAAAAGCAAAACCCTGCAATTCTAAAGTCATGAACATTATTTTCAGCTAAAATGACAAATTTAAGGGTTTTCAGGATTGGAACTTTGTATCATCAGGTACCTTTTACTCAGGCTTCAACAATAACTGAGATACAGATGCTAAAGGAACTTCAAAAACTTAATCATTTGGCAGAGCTATAATCCATGCTTAAGGCTTCTGGCTAAGGGTTCTCACTTAACTTCCTGACTCTTATCATAGAATCATCTTATCTTATCTTTAATTTTCTACATAGGTTCAGAGACCCATATTTGCCCCATTTTAAATGAATATAAATAATCCATATAAGCCATATTTTGTACAGAGTAAAACCTGGGCATTTCCTGTGCCCTCCCTTCTAGACAATCTCTCAGTGAAGCATATTTTTGATATTTGTTTTACCTCTTTACATATCATGATTTTGCTTACTGTTCTCTCCTGATCTTGCTTGCTGAAACAGATTCAGTTAGTTTAGAATGACTGTTATTATGGTTTTATTTCTCCTTTGCCATCATTTTTATATTGCAAGTTTTTCATGGATCACCTAATATATACTTAAACTAGCCTACTACAGTATGTGCACAATCCATGATACTCAAAGATTTATAAATTACCCTGTTTATATATTTAAAAAAAATCCAGCTAAAACTAATGTATCATCTGCTTAGTCACTGCCTCATTAGGGCTACACATTGTAAGACCCATCTGTGACAAGAGATCTCTTCCCCAGAGGATAATAGGCAAATTTGACATGACATAAGGCTGAATTTGTCCTGAGTTGCCCTCCTCATCTGTCTTAGTCAGGGTTTCTATTCCTGCACAAACATCATGACCAAGAAGCAAGTTGGGGAGGAAAGAGTTCATTCAGCTTACACTTCCATATTGCTGTTCACCACCAAGGAAGTCAGGGTTGCAACTTATGCAGGTCAGAAAGCAGGGGCTGATGCAGAAGCCATGGAGGGATGTTCTTTACTGGCTTGCTTCCCCTTGATTGTTCAGCCTGCTCTCTTATAGAACCAAGACTACCAGCCCAGAGATGGCATCACCCACAAGGAGAGCTCCCCGCTTGATCACTAATTGAGAAAATGCCTTACAGCTGGATCTCATGGAGGCATTTCCCCAACTGAAGCTCCTTTCTCTGTGACAACTCTAGCCTGTGTCAAGTTGACACAAAACTAGCCAGTACATCATCTCTCCAGGTTAGAAGTTTACACCTTTGTTTTAGATTATTGGCATAACCAATCCCTTGCAGGTGAGTGAGCATATTAGATAAAGGCCAAGTTGAAGGCCAATCTTGTCCTCTTAATAATTGTTACATCAGCCCCAGTATCAGAGTTTTGACTGTGGGATGACAACCCCTCCCTTACTTGATGCCCTGTCTTCCTGCTGGATGTGAGACCTATAAGTTCCCTCTCCCTACTGTCAGGCTTTTCATCTAAGGAATATATTTTTAAAATCTCTAAACTACTGTCAGTTGCTTTTATATTGCTGTGATAACACACCAAGACAAACAGCAAGAAATTGGACAGATCTCATGCTAGCAATTTAAAAGCACACCTGAAAGATCTAGAACAAAACAATGCAAAACAAACAAACAAACAACAACAGCACACCCAAGAAAAGATGGCAGGATAGTCAAATTAAAGGCTGAAATCAAGCAATTAAAAACAAAGAGAACAGCTGGGTATGGTGGTGCACGACTTTAATCCCAGCACTCAGGAGGCAGAGGCAGGCAGATTTCTGAGTTCAAGGCCAGCCTGGTCTACTAAGTGAGTTCCAGGACAGTCAGGGCTACACAGAGAAACCCTGTCTCAAACAAAACAAAACAAAACAAAACAAACAAAAACAAAAAACAAACAAAAAACAATATAAAGAATCAACAAAACCAAAATCTGATTCTTTGAAAAAACCAAGATAAAAGACTTTAGCCAAACTAACTAAAAGGCAGAGAAACAGTATCTAAATTAACAAAGACATAAATGAAAAGGCAGGTATAACAACAGACACTGAGGAAATTCAAAGACTCATTAGGTCTTATTTCAAAAGACACAAAATTTGTAAATCTAAATGAAATGGACAATTTTCTTGATAGATATCACTTACCAATTTAATCAAGATCAAGCAAACCATTTAAATTTCCTATAACTCCTGAAGAAATAGAAGCATTCATCAACAGCTTCCCAAACAAGCAAAGCTTAGGGCTAGATGGTTTTACTGCAAAATCCTACCAGCCTTTCAAAGATGAGCTAATACCAATACTCCTCAAACTATTCCACAACATAGAAACAGAAGGAACACTAACTAATGTATTGTATGAGGTCACAGTTACCCTGATACATAAACCACACAGACTAAAAAAAGAAAGATAATTTCAGACCAGCTTCCCTTATAAACATTGATGCAAAAATACTCAATAAAATACTTGCAAACTGAATCCAAGAAGGTGTCAAAAGCATCATCCAGTATGATCAAGTAGGATTCATCCCAGGGGTGCAGAGATGGTTCAATATATTGATGTAATATAAACAAACATAAAGAAACCATATAAACAAACAGAATGAAAAAAAACCTACACAATCATTTTTAAAAATTATTTTATTTATTTATTTATTTATTTTATGTATATTAGTACACCATTGCTCTCTTCAGACACACCAGAGGAAGGCATCAGATCCCATTACAGATAGTTTTGAGCCGCCATGTCATTGCTAGGAATTGAAATCAGGACCTCTGGAAGAGCAGTGGGTGCTCTTAACCACTAATCCATCTCTCCAGCCCTTATACAATCATCTTATTAGGTTCAAGAAGAATCTTTGACAAAATCCAACATCTGTTTATGTTAAAAATCTTGGGTAAAACAGGGATACAAAGCACATACCTAAGCACAATAATGCAATATACAAGTCAATAGCCAATATCAAATTAAAAGGCATAGCATATGCATACTTTAATAATTCTGTCTGTTCTCTTTTTCCCATTGTAGAGCTATCAATTCCCCCAGTTGCTTCAACAGGCTCAGACATTAAACCATCCTAGGGAGCAGTTGAATCTTTTTATTCTATCTCCTGAGTGGGGAGACAGTGCTCAAGCCTGCTTTTGATCTGTATATAGGAGAGACTGTGTAGGTAGGTAGAGCTAGAAAAACTCGGAATCCTGCCTAGGGACACCAGGGAATATATAGATTCTGTCAAGTCAGTCTGCAGTCTCAACTCCTCTTATAGCCACAACATTAAGCTAGGAGTAGGCCACAGGTCAATGTGTTTCAAATTTTTTTTCCAATTTTTTTATTAGATATTTTCTTAATTTACATTTCAAATGCTATTCCGAAAGTCCCCTCCCCCCTTCCTCCTCCCTGCTCCCCTGTCCACCCACTCCCACTTCTTGGCCCTGGCATTCCCCTGTATTGGGGCATATAAAGATTGCAGTACCAAGGGGCCTCTCTTCCCAATGATGGCCAACTAGGCCATCTTCTGCTACATATGGAGCTAGAGACAGGAGTTCTGGGGGTTCTGGTTAGTTCATATTGTTGATCCTCTTCTAGAGTTGCAGACCCCTTCAGCTCCTGGGGTTCTATCTCTAGCTTCTCCATTGTGGGCCCTGTGTTCCCTCTTATAGATGATTATGAGCATCCACTTCTGTACGATACAGCTATATCAGGGTCCCTTAAGTAGGCACTAGCTGTCCTATGCCATAGTGTCTGAGTTTAATGACTGATTATGGGATGGATCCCCCCCTGGTGGGGTAGTCTCTGTATGGTCCATCCTTTCATCTTAGCTCTAAACTTTGTCTCTGTAACTCCTTTCATGGGTATTTTTGTTTCCTATTCACAGGAGGAATGAAGTATCCACGAGCTGGTCTTCTTTCTCGATTTTCTTGTGTTTTGCAAATTGTATCTTGGGTATTCTAAGTTTCTGGGCTAATATCCATTTACCAGTGAGTGCATATCCAATAACTTCTTTTGTGATTGGGTTACCTCACTAAGGATTATATCCTCCAGATACATCCATTTGCCCAAGAATTTCATAAATTCATTTTTTAAATAGCAGAATAGTACTCTATTGTGTAAATGTACCACATTTTCTGTATCCATTCTTCTGTTGAGGGACATCTGGGTTCTTTCCAGCTTCTGGCTATTATAAATTAGGCTGCTATGAACATAGTGGAACATGTGTCCTTTTTACCAGTTGCAACATCTTCTGGGTATATGCCCAGGAGAGGTATTGCAGGATCTTTCAGAAGTACTATATCCAATTTTCTGAGAAGATGCCAGACTGATTTCCAGAGTGGTTGTACAAGCTTGCAATCCCACCAGTAATGGAGGAATGTTCCTCTTTCTCCACATCCTTGCCAGCATCTGCTGTCCCCCGAATTTTTGATCCTAGCAATTCTGACTGGTGTGATGTAGAATCTCAGTGTTGTTTTGATTTGCACTTCCCTGATGATTAAGGATGTTGAACATTTTTTGAGATGTTTCTCAGCCATTCGGAATTCCTCAGTTGAGAATTCTTTGTTTAGTTCTGTAGCCCATTTTTTAAAGGGGTTATTCGTTTTTCTGGAGTCCAGCTTCTTTAGCTCTTTGTAGATGTTGGATATTAATCCCCTATCAGATTTAGGATTGGTTAAAATCCTTTTCCAATCTGTTGGTGGCCTTTTTGTCTTGCTGACTGTGTCTTTTGCTTTACAGAAGCTTTGCAATTTCATAAGGTCCCATTTGTCAATTCTTGATGTGACTGCACAGGCCATTGCTGTTCTGTTTAGGAATCTTTCCCCTGTGCCCATATCTTCGAGGGTTTTCCCAAATTTCTCCTCTATAAATTTCAATGTCTCTGGTTTTATGTGGAGGTCTTTGATCCACTTAGACTTAAGCTTTGTATAAGGGGATAAGAATGGGTCAATTCACTAAGAAGATGTACTATTGCGCCAGTTGTGCCAGCACCATTTGTTGAAAATGCTGTCCTTTTTCCACTGGATGGTTTTAGCTCCCTTGTCAAAGATCAAGTGACCATAGGTGTGTGGGTTCATTTCTGGGTCTTCAATTCTATTCCATTGATCTATCTGTCTGTTGCTGTACCAGTACCATGCAGTTTTTATCACAATTGATCTGTAGTACAGCTTAATATACCTAGGATAGCAAAAACTATTCTCAACAATAATAGAACCTCTGGGGTGTTTCCAAAACTTGATGTCTGTTTCAGAGACATATCAATGGGAAATAGTGTCTAATACATAGTTATTTAAAAAAATTATTATGATTATTGGCTAATGAAATCATATGTATGTATGCATGCATATATGGACATGTATATGCATCAATAGTTTTAAATCATTTTTGAAATGTCTAGGTCAACTAAATCAAGATACTTCCAGATTGATGACTTTTGACGTCATGGTTTATTCTTCATTGAAGTACATTCTAAAGAAAAAAAATAACCAAATAAGTACTTATACAAGTGTTTATTCCAAACTTATTTTATCAATTTTATTTTTGGGAGAGGGTCTCACTATGTACTCTTGGCTGTCCTGGAACTTGATCTTCTCACCTGACATGCCTCATGGAGATCCACCTCCTTCTACCTTGAGAGTACTGAGATTAAAGGTGTGTACCATCATGCTTGGAAACTTCAGGTTTTTAACAATAATAGAAATTATTTAAATGCCTAACAGTAGTGAAAAAGTCAAGAATATTTTATTAGGATGTAATGCCATAAAGCAATATGTCTGAAATTTCAAAAACTGTTGAATGATGTGGGAAAATGTTAATAATAAGTTAAATTAAGTTTACAAAGATATACAGTATGAGACAAATAGTTAAAAGCATATACACTTAGAAAAAGTTATAATAAGTTTGTTATTAATAATTGTGCCCAAGTGTTGAAACTAATATTGATTTAACTTCAGTATTTTACAAAACAATACCTTTATAATTACTGGCAAATAATAATCACTAAATTAGTAGGACACAGATAAAATGATGGTTATTAATATGTCCAGTTAGTCTGCTTTTCATTGCTATATCAAAATACCAGAGGTAGGCACTCTATTTTAAAAGAATAGTTTATTCAGCTCACACAATAGGAAGTCAAAATCAAGATGAACAATGCATCAGTGTGAACTCTGGTGAGAGCTCATGTTGGATGGAATCACAATAATAGGAACCTTGTGGATGCCAGAGAAAGATTTGGGGCTGAGGATTCTCTTTTATTATAATTCAGCATCACAGTAGTTAAGTCATCCCACAAAGTGTTAAAAACAAACAAACAAACAAACAAACAACATTTTATGAGGGCAGCACACCAAGTTGCTTAAAAGCCTCCAACAAAGCTCTACAAGTAAATGGTTTATTCACCTCTGAAGACTCACACTGAAGATAACGGTTATAGCATGCTGTTTTGGTAAATGTCAAATTACCTAGCACATGTTTATATTTATATTCATAGATTTGTGCTGCTCTCAACCAAGGTTATCAAAGCTTTTCATTGCAGTGGATAGAAGTTAATGCTGAGATTCATAATTGTTGATAATAAGCAACTGTGGGTGTCCAAGCATAGTTGGGGATGTACATATCAATCTTCCCTTCCAAGGCTCTGGCATCATCTTGTAAGAGATGACAGAAAGAATATAAGAATCAGAGGATTGGAAGAATGCTGTGAAATATTGACCTCTGGATATCCCATGACTTTTGCACACTGAAACCACTGCTGTTGTGGTTACCTCTATAAAACTTGTACAAGATTAAGCCAATTACAATTTTCAGCATGGAGGGTATAGACTCTTATGGCACCATCCCTTTCTAATGAGCTATTGACAGATCATAGCTACTTAGGAAGAGAAAAATCATTTTTCTTTAGTGTACTTGCCACTGATAAGTTACCCATGTACTCATGGATAAGCCTAGGGGAAACATTCAACAGGATTGAGTGAATTAAAAATGAAAAACATAAAGTTGGGAGGGAGATATGTTGGTATGTTTTGAGGAGCCTGGGAAGATTTGGAAGGATTTAGGGGTGGATATGACCAAGGTACGTTGTATACATGCATGAAATTTTCACGGACTAAAAATAATGCCTACAGATTTTGTGTAGTGGCTAATC